>JAKTPS010000229.1:0-17269 GCA_030556275.1 Lipomyces sp. NRRL Y-27488 | reverse complement strand
ACCTGTGCTGCCTTTCCGACTCACCTTAAAATCGAGCCGGGAAAGTCCAAAATGTATTGAGAGGCGAGGCGGATGGGAGGGGGAAATATAATGTGTGGGTGTGGGGAAAGACAGAGAAGGAGGAAAGAAAGGAAACCGGGGGACGGGCGGATTATATAGGCAAATTGGCAACCAGACTGAAGTAGGGCGTGTGGAAAGGTAAGGGCATGTATACCCTAATTTAATAGTTATTTTTTTAATTAGGGCTTTTTGTTTGCTGAAGACGTGAATAACCAACCACGCGTCCGTTGTTCGCATTTTTTAGAGCAGTTTGAACAGAAAAAATGCTTCTGAAGTCCAGAACGACTGGGAATAGTATAAATTAAACTGGTTATTGTGATGCAACCTGTAGAAGTTGAGATGACGGCGTTTTCGTCTCATCTTGGTTTGACCAAATGACGTGTGTCGCAAAGCGAAATGCCAATTGACGGATATGCCAGTTTCCATGGCAGCGGCTTGAGCGTGTGTTGACCCAGAATCCTGTTAACACAGGCTTGAAGGATCTTAATGTCATAAAATGCCTAGGGGGTGGGCCGGATGCTCTGCTGTTTCCGGATCAAACGGGCGTGTAAGTGGATTAGATTAAGTCGGGGCTTACAACACCCATGCTCTCTCCCTAACTTTGTATGTGCCGTTTTATTGCAAAGATGCCCATAATATAATGTATTATACTCTATCATCCGCCTTGAATCAGCAAATGTATTTAAATCTTGTCTGTGGATGACATCTGCGTGCAAGCGCACTCCGAGACTTCAGATGCGGGCCGGCAATTCTCAATCCGGTAGTCAAACAACATCGGTATTCTGGGGGTATTCTGGGTGCGAGACCACAATGATATTCAATGAATTACCAGCGCAGGTACAGGTGCCACGTCTCCATGGCGACTACTTCTCGCATCGTCAGTTGAAGCTGGACGAATTAAAATTTTGGTCAAGCGTGCTATGTTTTTGGCCCCTTTTAAATCAGTATTTGACTGGGTTTTACGCGCCAGGTAAACCGCCTGGACTTATCAGGGCAAGTGTGTCAACCAATGTTGAGCTGTTCACCGTAATACTTGTGTATGCTGCCCTGTGAGAACGCTGCGGTTCGTGTATGGGAGAAATGTGCTATGGAAGCGCAAAATCATTTCAAGGGCTCTCAATTCACTACACGAAATATAGGCACCGCCATTTCATTTCTAGGACGAATAGCTGGACGCAACTGTTAGCCACTGTAATGTCTTTTTGAATTGACTTTCTCATTACTACTATCTTTCTTCGTCTGAGATCAAATAAATACCCTAAAAATACAATCAGATACCAGTCCGTCACTAAATACACTAATAATATACGCCTGTCACGCCTTCCATAAAGCACTAATCGTCGCCATGGTTTTCCAGTATCTTTCTCCTGCAGGCATCAATTTCCTGAACTATCATCTCTCTGGTCAATGCACAAAAATCGCGGCCCGCTATTCTAATGCTAGTCACCGGCCCGACAGTTACGATCCTGCAAAACGATGGCACCGCAGCACACAATGCCTCGACTGACTTGGTCGCTTCATCGGTGCTCAATACGCCGCCCCGTCTAGCACTACTCGTTACGGTGGTCTTAGAAGTCACCTCCGCAACGCGAACGCTGTCCGTGATTAGGCCGACCACTTTGCGCAGAGGCATACTGACTGACGAATGAGGACTCATTGCTGATAGCTGGATGTGCAATAGGACGTCAAGGACACTATTCCGTCCCGCGACTCGGCCCAAGGCGGCAAGCTTTTGCTCCTGTTCCGGCGTCAGCTTTCGTGCTAGACTGTCGGTTTGTTCTTTCTCTCGCTGTTTCGTCCGAATACGTTCGAGAAGTTGTGACTGTCGTGATTGCAACGTTGTTGACGCCTCTAACGCAGCTGGTGCTGCTTTCATAGCGGACTCAGAGCGGAGCAAGAACCGGACTGACTGGGCGTCCTTTTTGAGATCGGTCAAACGGTCGGCAGATGTGACTGACTTCGTCTTGGATCGAGGTAGTGGAAGCGGAGCCAATGGTATTCGGGCTGAGGACAGGTCATCTTTATTGGGGTGGTCATTGACATAAGAGTCGCAGAGCCGGTCGAACGTGTCACCGCGCAAGACTAGAAATTCGGTAGACTCAACCGATTCGCCGCCGTTTGACATCCCCGTGAACTCAATATTATAATCTGAGATTGTTGCTGTTCTTGCCGTCAACGCATACGCTTCTGGGTAAAGGTACACTATTTTCTGAAGATCTGCGAGTGTAAATCCACTGCTCATACGGGGTTAGTTGATCCAAGTTGTAGCGAAGTCCATTAATTGAAGAGCAGCTTACCGACGAGACGACCGCTGTACCTCGTCCTTCAACTTCAAAAAGGAGGCCGTGTCTTTGACGGAATCTCCGCCGCAATGCATCCAAAGGGCTGTGTCCAACGCGCGGAATAAAGCCTTTAGCTTTGATATTTCCGTAAGCAGGTCATTATGTTTCCTGTCAACGTCATGCAGGTCAACGCTTGATTTCTCCGGATATTTTCCGTTTGGGCCACTAACGTCGTTGTTGTGCTTAGTCGAACGAAAAGAAAACGCTCGCAGGTCTGTCCTGGGTGTTGGCCTGTCGGACATTCGCGTTGAAATCTCACGTCTCGCCCTCATAGTCAAAGATTCCCCGGCACCTGGTCTTCGCAAAGGAATGATTTCATCACCGTCAAAGCTCTTCTTGCGCTTCCGTTGTTGTAATGTGCTCCCGTCCTTATCGGTCTTGTCCCGTACATTTTCCTGCTGGCCGGTGGCTGCTCGCTGACTTCGAGATCTTTTCTGCGTAACGGTTAAGCCCTTCTCTTCGTTGGCTCTTTGCGATTGTGATGTCGTTGCAATTGGTATTAGCGTGCTTTGACGCGTCGCGCGAGACGTCATCTGGACGGGAAGGAGAGAGAAGCCGGTGAATGTATGTCTCTCCTGACAAATTGAATATGACGGAACGGAAAATCTATTCCACAGAAGGAGTAGAAATGCGACGCGAAATGTCGCAATGACAGAGAAAAGAGCACTCGGACGTCATCCTGTGGGAGGTCAAAGCCAAACCTAGTTCTGCGCCTTGCTTGAAATCTGGCGCGACGCGACGCGTTCTGACGCGCCTTGGGAGGAATAAAATCACTTGGAAACCTTAATTTCAATTAAGACGCGCTCCGGACGCGTGGTGCGGCTCTGAGTGAGGTTAGGGCAAGCAAAGCCGCACAGGCCAATTAAAGTTAGTTAGCGTGCGGCTCCGAAGTCCGTTGCTCCGCCCTGCCCCGAGGCGTAAGGAAACTGAAGCAGGCGTCTCTGGTCTTTTATTTGGTACTTCTTCTCGCGTGCAGTCACCTCCCCACCGCCGCTCACGAGTATTTAAAGGCAGTGATACAGCAATAAATGACATCGGCATCTTCATCGTCGCACCAGGGGACTTCTCGGGCCGGCGCGGGCGGCGTCTCGGGCGGAAGCGGAAGCCACGCGAGTTCCGGCAATAAACGAAGCGGGGCTGGTGCTCATGGCGCGGGGCCCATGGCGACATCCACAGGTGCAAGTGGTAGTGCAGCGAATGTGAATGGACTGGGCGGAGGTGTGAATGGCCAAGGCGATGACGGCGTTCATGTTGATCCTGTAAGTCTCCCTCAGGCTTCGGTGTTCCCCTCAAGAGGCAACAAGTGAATACTAACCGATTTGTTGCCTATACAGCTGAACTTCGAAACCTTCCCGGACAAGGCTTTGCGACAATATCGGACATATTACAACCTTCCGGACAAGTCTAACATCTCAAGTCTTGGAATGCTGCTTAATGGCCCCGCCGGGAAACGCACATACTCATACAAGAACCGAAACCGCATCACAAAGGACGAGTTGGCCGGCTCGGTTAAGAGGCATTTTAGTTCGCAGCCTGCTAGAGAAACCGAGATGATTGCGGGGTTTCTATATGCTGTCCGCCACCACGGTATGCATGGTAGTCCTTGGTTTCTAAGATTTCGTTGGCTAATTCACCGTGTACGCAGACAAGGAATTTAAACTGAGATTCTCGTCTCAACAGTCGGCATCTAGCTGATCTTGTACACACGGCACTCCACTTTTCGGCGTTCGATTGGTTTCGTACTTCTCTGAGTTTTTCTATATTTGGTGTTCAAGTTTGTTTAAAGAAATCATGCGTTCAATTACTTTTGTATGTATTACACTCACATTCATTAATGCATCATGCAATTTCAAAATGATGCCCCCTCCCCCTAAGATCACATTGCGCCTATTTGTTGTAAGTAGTCAAAAAATAGTCCTGTCCTCCAATTTCCTCATTCGAGCTATCCCACCTAATTCTATAGAGTAAAAAAAAAGAAGAACCTGAAATTAAAAGCACGCCGTAGCACCGATTCTAGAACCTTGGAACCCAATTAAAACATAAATGAAAACACTGCGCGGTCTATACTAACAAGATGACAGAAGAAATAAGCAGCTAAGTTGCACTCGCTGCCATCGAACCTTCATTCATGGCATTCTCGATAAAACTGTTACTCGCCGTAAACGTAAAATTCTCAAACATCAGCTCCCCGGATTCGTCGCGCATGCTGGCGTCGCCCGACGCGTAGCCGTTGCTCATTCCTGGAATTTCGATCCCGGGAGGACTCATCGCCATGGCCGTGAACTCGTCGGCAAAATTTTCCGCAAGGATGGGGTCGGTGATTATGGGCACGATCGGGGGCACGATCGATGGATCTCGGCGCTCGAGCTTCTCCCAGTTGATTTTGCGGAAAAACCTGTGCGTGCGGATGGTCGTGATGTCCTTGGGGAGGTTGCCTCCGAGTCGGCGTCTGGGCTCCTTGCGTAATAGCCGGACAAGAATATCCTTTGCCTCGGCGGTAAGGTAATACGGCAAGGCCAGCTTTGTCTTTTGGATTTTCTCCACTATGCGCTTGTAGTTGTTGCCGGTGAAGGGCGGACTTCCCGTCAGCAAGTCATAGCAGAGAGCGCCGAATGACCACCAGTCAACTGCAAAATCGTATGGAGTGCCTAACAAGATCTCAGGTGCCATGTACTCAGGCGTTCCAAGGAACGTCTTGCAGTTTCCACCGTCATTAGCAACTTTGCTGAGACCGAAATCCGTCAAAACAAGGTGCCCGTGTGCATCCAAAAGACAGTTTTCAGGCTTCAAGTCTCGGTACACGACACCGACAACCATATGCAAGTGCGACAAGGCGAGTACTAGTTCGGCGGCATAAAATGTCACCACCTCCTCCGACAGCATCCTGTGTGTCAAAAGATGCGAAAACAGCTCGCCGCCTTGAGCGTACTCGAGAATGAGATACAACTTGTGCTGGTCCTGCAGCGCATAGAACAGCTTGACGATAAAGGGATGCCGGACCGACTCGAGAATCGCACGCTCCGTTTTTGTTTGTTCAACGTGTTTCTTGTGCACCGTCATTGACGCCTTCTTGAGCTGTTTCTGCGCAAACAGACGCCCGGTCGCATTCTCACGGACGAGCAAGACCGTCCCGTACGCGCCCTTGCCGAGCACCTTAATTGGCTCGAAATCAGAAGGTCGAAGTCTCCGCTGGCGCTGCTTCTCCCTCTTTTCGTCTTCGTCGTCGTCTGCGTCTTCGCTAAATTGGCTTGCGATGTACTCAGACGCAATGTCAATCTGGTACGATGTACCCATGAGTTCCTCGTCTTTAAACTGGTTATTCTTGAGTGTGCTTCCGAGCACGGCAATGCCGTTGGTTATCGCCTCGATATCCTCCTCATCCTCGGCAATAGCCCCAAATCCCAACTGCGAATGCTGTGAGAGCTGCTGTTGATTCAGCATGTCAGCCCCCTTTTTCTCTCCATTGCTGTTATAGCTATTGCCGTTGCCGAAATCCAAGCCGGCTATCGGAACCCAGCCGTCGTCGCGCGAGTTGATGGAAGACACGGAGCGCCGGCGAGGACGGTCAAAGTCGCTGTCAATCTCTGGATCATCAAATGCAAATACGGCAGCCATTATGAAATGATTTCAATGCAGGTTTGAGCCATAGGACGGAAACTAGTGGTATGCAGGGATGTAAAATGGCGGAGCGAGAGAGCGAGCGACGGAGGACGATGGTGCCGACACGAGATGCTGGAACTAACACGGGCCAACGAAACGGCGCACGGAGGAGCGGCAGCGAGGGGACAACACAGCAAGTAAGAAACTAAGAGCACATTAGACTGCACATTTGCACATTTGGATATCACTTTCGAGGAGAAGTCGAGGCTGTTGCCACAAAATCTTTCTGCGCGCCGAACTTTAACTGGGCTGGTCTCACAAAATCTTCCCAACGGGATGTGGCTGGTGAAGGGCCGTTCCGCGCCGGACGCGCGCGCACGTGCGGTCCTGCTGCGCCACGCTGACTCGCCATCTTCATGCATTTCAATTAGTTGCCAGTTATGTACTCCCATAACTATCCCAGAACATCGTTGTCAAAAGGTATCTTACACTACAATCGTTGCCAGTAACTCATACACGCACACAAAACCAACACGTCCACCATCACGAACGCGCCCCGTCCCGTCACATCACAGTCACAATCGACGTACCCTCATGAAACCTCGTCCGGAACACGCGGTTCGCATTCGAGAAGAGGCCATCCTTCAAACTCACAACGATAAACTGCGATCCCTTAAACCGCGTCTTGATCAGTCGTCCGATGTTCTGCGTGTGACTTAGATCCAGCGCGGCGTCTACTTCGTCCAGAATGTACATCGGTGCAGGCTTAAACTGCAGCAATGCCATGATCAACGACAAGGCGACCAGCGATCTGTAGGCCGTTAGTATCATAATCATTCTTTGTTAGAAACGGAAGGCAACGAACCTTTGACCACCTGACAGCTCAGCTAGACTCTCCTTCCATATCTTGCCCAGGCACACCTTCACCTCGAGCCCGTCGGTCACTTCCTTTCCTTCCGGTGGGTCTAGTCTCGCAAAACTGCCCGGCAGCATGTCTGAAAATATATGGCCAAAGTCCCTGAGTCATAAAGTCAGCAATGAATACCCTCAGACAATCCCAAAATACCGGATTCTACCCACCCATTAACTTTCTGCCAGGTGTTGATCAGAGCTTCCTTCTTGTATGCATCAAGACTGAGGATCGTTTCATTGATCTTCCGTTTATCCTTTTCAATGGTTTTGAGCATGGTGCGCAAAGTGACCTCTTTCTTCTCGACATTGTCTATCATGTTCATGACCTTGCCATTCACTGTCTTTTTCATTTCACTCGACCGATCCGTGAGAAGTTTCATTGATGACTTGCATTCATCAATGTTGTATCCTGAATAGTCATACGGCGAGTTTGCCCGCCCAAAGCTCCTATCAATCTAATTAGCTCTCGTCGCTCTCCTAGAGCAGGTCAAACTGTTTGTACTCACTCCTTCTCCTCATCCACCCACGAATTCTGCTTCTTGAGTTCACTCAGTCTCTCCTTGCAACTCCGACCGTCCGTCTTTGTCTTGTCAAGGTCGTGCGAGAGTTTCTGAGCTGCTAGTTCAAGACTGTCGATCTTTTGGCTCTTGGCTCTGACAGTATCCTGCAGGGCAGAAAGCTCCTCGTCATATCCAATCAGTTTCGCTTTTTCAGCATCCACAACCTTGGACATTTCAGTGTATCGTTGCTGCAACAAAAGTCAGCATATGCTCACAGCGAAGTGCAAACGGCGTTCGGGATACCTTCGCGGCTTCTTGATCTTGCTTCAACTTCAAGATCTCCTGGTTTAGATCGCTCCAGGCTTGCTTGGCTTCCGCAAAAGATTGCTTTGCCTGTGCAGCATCTGTCTCCAGCTGGTCTATAAATGCATCAGTACAATAATTCTCAGTTCTCAGAAGCCAACTTATCTAACCTTTGTCAAGCTGTATTGACTGGAATTGCTTCTGCATAGTCTTCACTTTCTGCGATTCGGTATTGACCTTTCCTTTCAATGCGGCAACCTCGGTCTATGAAGTTTAACAATGTTGATTAGCATTTGTACTATTTGACCATCCAAGATGTACTCACCCTGAGTTGTTCTAATTTAGATCCCTTATTGCTGTTAAACTCTGCCATGTCTCTTTCAATCTTCTGAGCGTCAGTTTGTGCTTTTGCTTGAGTCTCCTGGGCAAGCACAATCTCTGACTGTAGCTGGCCGATGGACTTGGCAGCGTTCTCAATCTCGTTGATGACCTGCATAATTCTTTGTTAGAGCTGAAGGGGCCATGGTTCAGGCGTAGCCATAGTACGTCACTTACAGCCGAAGACGAATTTCCAGCAATCTGCTGCTCCAGCAACAAAACCTCATGCTTTTTTAAGTCCAAGCGCTGAGTAATCGCGGTTCCGTTCTCGATCCTAGCCTGCTCGGCAGTCATGACTTCTCGCATTTGCCGTAACTTTTCAACCTCGGCGTGCTTCTCACGCATTAGGTTGTTAAGCTCCTGTACTGTAATGAGAATACCAGAGGTATTCGGCGCACTGCCTCCGGACAAGGTTCCATTAGGGTCATACATGTCACCCTGCAGAGTAACGCTCTTCAAGCGAACTCTTGCATCAAACGTGACTCGCTTCGCTGTATCCGCATCCGCGCAAATGAATGTCGATCCAAAAACGTATTCCATCGCGCGAACAACCTCCTCGTCGTAGCCGACGAGCGAGAGCGCAAGATTGGCCTTCCCCGGCGCGATGCTCTTCGCCGCGCCGATTTTGTCGGCGGAAGCCTTGAACGCGGAAATTTTGTTCAGAGGAATGATCGTCACCCGCTTGGTTAGCTTTCCCTTTTCGAGGAGCTGTGAGCCCGTTACCTCCGTGTCCACGACAACGTTAAATAATCGCCCGCCTGCGCATATTTCCAGTGCCGTCGCTGCCTCGAACTTGCTCTCTTCGATAGAAAACAATTGTGCTACCAGACCTTTGACTTTTCGTCTGTCGAAATTTGGCACCGGATCCGAGTACGAAAAGTCTAGATTAGACACTTGTCGCTTCAAGTTGTCGATCTTCCGCGACAATTCGCGGATCCTCGTCTCGCTTGCGTTCACTTGTTGCTTCATATTTTCATGGACCTGAGGATCAAAGTTCAGTTCCACAAGACTCGCCTCCAGCGATGTACACTCTTCTTTCAGACTGTTCAGGTTATTCGCAAGTCCCATGTTCTGCTGGCGCGCCTTCTGCGCTCGCGGTTCAAGCTCGCGAATTCGTTTCTGCAGATGCGTAATCTGCAGTTTGAGCTGCTCCTGCTTTGTTTTGGCTTCGCTTGCGTCACTCTTCGCTCCTGCAAACTGAAGTCAGAATATTATATCACTACATGCCACGAATAGTAGGAGAACTTGCTCTCTAGTTGATCCATGAAACCGTTCATATTGCCTTCCTTGGATGCGACGCCAGTTCGTAAGGTTTCGAGAAATTCTTCTTTGGCCGAGACTTCTTTGAGGAGTATCTCCCGGGCTTCATTCGCCGCCTGAAACTGCTTTTGGGCAGAGTCAAATTCGTTTTGCTTGGCCGCAAGTTGATCCGTAAGCTACAACAACAGAATTACAATTAGTCTTCACAGCCAATACTGGCTTAAGAAAGAAATACCAACCTCTGTTATTTTTTGTTGGAATGTCGTGCCGTTCCGTTCTTCGTCTGCTATGTTTTGCACCTTGAGTTCCATATGCGTATTCATGCGGACAATATCGTGCGACAACTCCTTCATGTCTTGCTCGAGCTTCTGCAATTTAGTCCCTTTTTGTAACTCTTTTTCTCTTAATGCCTTGATACGATCAATATCTTCTTCGATGATTCCAAGTTCGTGCTTCGTCTTGTTAACCTGAGACTCGACATCGCCGAGTTCTGCTACCTTCTTGTTCAGCAACTGCTGGAAGTTGTTCAAGAGCTCCTGTGTTGCGAGTTAGAAATTATCCTATCAATTCACGCTAAACAAAAGAACTTGCATTGTATTTGACGTAGTCATGCGCGACAACAACTTTGGTAAGACGCTCGAGATCGGATTGAATTTGCTGAAACTCAAGGAAAGACCTCTTTTCCGTGCGAAGTTTTTCCAGCTTCGGTTCAATTTCCTCGCGAAGAAGTTCATTGATCTCTTCGACTTTCTTATCTTTCTTCGCCATGGTCTTGAGGGCCTTGTCGCGGCGCTCTTCGAACATGCGCGTTCCGGATGCTTCCTCGATCATGGCGAGGATCTCGGTCGCCTTCATATTAAGAACCTTGGTGATGCGGCCTTGCATGATCAGGAAATTAGGATTATTTATATTCAGTTGAATAGACTGAAATAAGTTCTGGACGTTTTGCTGCTGCGCACGGTGACCGTTTATCAAGTACTTGCTGGTTCCTCCGAGCACGATCTAAGTACCTCGACGTCAGCACCAAAAACAGAATATTATTATTCAAAGACAAAACTAACCTGTCGAGTGACACTTATTTGCTGGCAGTTCTCAAACCCAATCGGGCTCTTCTTTGCGTCCTTGTTGTCAAACACGATCGTAACACTCGCCTTCGTCACGCCGGCCTGGCCCCGCTTGTAGATGAGATCTTGCAGATTCTGCGCGCGCACCGTGCTCATTGTCGTAATGCCAAGCACAAAACATATTGCGTCCAAAATATTCGACTTGCCGGAGCCGTTCAGGCCTGTGATGCAGTTGAACTGTTCATCCCACCCGCTGATAACGGTACGCGTCGCGTAAGACTTGAAGCCGTCGATAATTAATTCTTCAAGCCTCATAACGTGCAGCTGGTCCTCAAACCAGAATCAAAAGAAATTCTTCACAATTTCTGACCGAGAGACGGCTGACGAAGATGCGGAGAAAGCGGAATAACTGACGCGATAGTTCTCTGTGCGGTGTGTTTTGATCAAGGTCCGAATTGTTTTGTTCACGTTGCCGCGGCGACGCCGCACTAATTACCCTATCCCGCTCTTCGAGAAAAAATTAATAGAAGTAGCTATGAAGTCATGACATGATGAGATGGCGATAAGTCCTATGAATGCAAGTACGATGTCGACGTGTTCTTATAAATCCCTCATATGGCACGACGCAGAGCTTGAGTTGTTTGGCAACTAGGTAAAACAATGACACAGCGGCAAATTGAAAACGGATAGACATTCAATTCAGATCATGTTCATTCAGTATCTGTTATCTACAATGACATTCGATATCCACGCCAGAAAAATAGAACGAAAAACAAAGAACAAACAATATCTACTATTACAAAAGAATAAATCTAATTTCGTTCTCATCCAAAGGAGCACAAGAGAGACCGCCCCAGACCAGTTCAGATATATAATAGTATGCAGAAACTAGGTCATGGGTCAAGCTGCTGCCAAAAAATAAAAAAAATAAAAAGAGAAATATAAATGCATCCAGCAATAAACCGCTAAATCGTTAGTACCAATATGTCCTGCCAAAACACCAACGCAAAGCACAAGCCCTGCCTTTATAACAGCAAGTAAATAAGAAGTTAGTATGTAGCGTATCTTAAAGAGCGAATTTTCAGCAAAGTGAATGTGAAAAAGCGAGAAATATTGCGATGAATAGGCCACCGCTTAAGCCTGTACTTCTTGGTTCTCCAGCTTGCGACGAGCCTTTAATATCATGTCTTCGCGCTGCTTGCGTAGCATCTCTTGTCGCTCTTCCTTCGATTGGGACCATTTCATCTTTTTGTCCGAGACTGCTGGTGCTGTTGGCTCTTTTGCTACAGCCTCCGATATGGGCTCTGGCGCTTCGGAAGTTGATAGTTTGCTTTCCAGGTGATATCGCGTGATGAGGTCCGAATAAGCCTGTTTGGTCGCTCCAGTCGAGGACGACGATGGCCTCGGCTGTTGCGGGACAGCATTCGGGGGCTAGCATCGTCGAATTAGTAACGGAAACATACTAATCAGGGTTATGGAGTGAAACGCACCATTGGGAGAGTGCCCTCTGCGAGAATGCGGTCGATAGTGATCTCAACATTACCGGTTCGCTCAAGATCATATCGAATTTGCTCAACCGACAAGTTTGGCGCGATTGTCTGAACAACTTCGATCATTCCCTGTGTGACCGTCCGCCGCCGCCTGAACGACAAGCCACCCGCCGCTGCAGACGAGGACGGAGAGGCGTTCGCAGCAGCAGCCCCGCCAGCCGAGGACGACGACGACGGCGGCAGGCCCGACGAAGGCTTAACAAGCCATCGAATGACGAAGAAGCCGAGCACAATGCAGGCGATGAAAGTCGTGGTGGCGCTGTCGGAAGCCATGGTGGACTGGTGGCATGGGACGCAGCTCGTGATTGCAAGCTGTCGAGATCCGCCACTTCGACCAAAAAGTACAAACGCCGCTGCTGACAGCTGCGGCTCACGGTCACCTGACTGCAAAGAAACTTCGAGAAGCCCGCGCCGCACAGGTCTTTATGGCATAATTGTCACGGACTTTGCGCGTTTGACGCAGCCGTTTCTCCCAGCTTTGGAGCAGGGTAAATAAATTGAAACCATCCAACTTTTTTTTTCGGGAAATTTGTTCGGAGTCTCGAATTCGACGTAGTCTTGCAAGTAGCACGGCGGAGTAGTCAGTCTGTTCTCGGCGCCGCCTTCGTTTCCGAGTACCGAATTCCATAGGCGTATTTGCTCTCTGCAAATAATTGTTCTGAGAAGAAAAAAATGGCGTCCTCGGCCTCGAGAGCGTCGTTGTTCGTCTTTCGCTCGCACTTGAAGGTCCTTGGGTCTTCGTCGTCCTGTTCGACGTCCTCCTCCTCGTGTCTGTCGGCTTATTCAATATGCTCGCCTGTTCGCTCGAACTCGAATTCGTTTCCTCGCCGGCTCACATCTTCCTCCCGGAGCTTCCACTCCTCGGCCGCAGTTTTCGACGGCAAATCAGACCCTTACGGTACACTCGGCATCAGCAAGACGGCAACTAACGGCGAAATAAAGAAGGCGTATTACGCGCTTGCGAAAAAGTATCATCCGGACGTGAACAAAGACGATGCGGCCGAGAAGCGATTCCACGACATCCAAGCTGCGTATGAGATTTTGTCGGACAATGACAAAAAGGCTGCCTTTGACGCCTACGGTTCAGCTGCCTTTGACGAAAGCGGAGCGGGAGGTTCTGGCCAGTACAACCCGTACAGCAATTTCGGTGGCGGCTTTGGATTCGGTGGCGCGGGATTTGGCGGTGCAGGATTCCGGGGCTCGAAGCAGCCCTTTGATTTGGACGATATTTTTGAAGCGTTCACCGGTGGTGCTGGTGCCGGCCGCAGAGGTAATCGGGGTTCGACTGTCCAGGAATATCGGGGTAACGACATAGAAGTCGTTCTCACAATTCCGTTCATGGAAGCCGCGAAAGGTTCGTCCAAGGAAGTCCACTACAATCCTGACGTGGCTTGTCATACTTGCAGCGGCACCGGCCTGAAGGCCGGAAAGAAAAACCCGACGTGTCCAACCTGCCGAGGAACTGGATCGCAAATTCATATGACTGACGGCGGTTTTGCCATCGGCACAACTTGCACGAAATGCGACGGCACCGGTGTATACATCGACAAAAAGAACGCATGCAATACGTGCGATGGCCATGGTGTTGTCAAGACCAAGCGAACCACAGTTGTCGACATTCCGGGCGGTATAGATGATGGCATGAGACTTCGTGTTTCGGGAGAAGGTGACGCGCCACCTATTCAGACGAGCCAGAATGTCAGGGTACACCGTGGTGACTTGTATGTCCGCATAAAGGTCCAGCCGCATCCATCATTCACGCGACAAGGAGCAAATATATCCTACACTGCTGAGATCCCAATGACCACGGCGGCCCTTGGTGGACGCGTGAGAGTGCCGACTCTGGATGGCGAAGCTGACTTGAACGTCCCTCCGGCGACACAGCCTGGTACGACTGTTACAATGACCGGCATGGGCCTGCCTGTTTTGCAGCGAAGGACCAAGGGCGACCTAAAGGTTACTTTTAAGGTCAATACAATGAGGTAAGCATATTGCTTTGCGATGTCAGATAGTTACCGAGTGAAGTGCTAACGTTGGTTTACCTAGACCCACCACGGCAGAGCAGTCGAGACTATTAGAACTCCTCGCGGATGCGTTTAACGACAAGACTGCTCGCCGGTCATCTTCGTCGTCGTCTTCAACGTGAGTGACTTGTTGAGCCTTGTAATATTTTCCATTTCTTCCCAACCGTTTTTATTTCTTCTTCAATATATATATTGAAGATGGCTGTGTGCATATGCGGGCTTGGTGAACTCGGTTTATGTATTTTCAATCGATAGAAGCGTATTTTTTCTTGGTATACCTGACTAACTTCAATCTTTTAGGCCATTCTCGTCTCGTTCATACTCGTCATCATCCAGTAATTCGGCAACCAATGATGGTGCGCAGACTGCTACCGGTACGCAAGACAACGAGACAAAGTTTGATGCCTCTTCCGGCAATTCTGCAGAGAAGCACGATGGCGAGAACTCAGGCATCTTCAAGCGGACAATGAACAAGATATTTCATCGCGACGAAGCTGCAGACGATTCCAAGAATGGCAAGGAAAGCAAATAGAAAGGTTCTCCACTTCTCAAAAATGCTTTGTATATACAACTATATAGACCCGGGGAGGCATTGTTTGTACATAAATGGAGGAGTTTTGTTCAGTTTTAGTTTATGGCTTATCCATTTGCAATGGTAATAACCCTAATGTTGATGTAGCTATCGACTGCAAACTTCGTACGATTGAAATACTTTTGGTACGTATAAAATGCTAAATGTAAAGAACAAACCACTAGTAACACCATTTCACTAAAAATGAATAACGAATGCACCAAAATGCAAAGACAACTCCTGAAATAAAGCAGTAATAAACATTTTAAAACCAAGGAATTGGCTTTCTATTCACCGAATATGGAGATCAAGGCAAATCAACCAGCCACCATTTCTCCCGAGCCAGTTGCTCAAAGGTTGCTCTTCTATCTGGATCCTTTTCGAGACAGTTCCGCAGAAACGAGCGGCATTCTGGCGATACTTGTCTTTTCAAATCCCATTCTTTCATAACCGCGTCTTCGGGTGACCGAAATGGGGTCTGCCCTGTCAAGCAGGTGAAAAGAAGTACGCCAAGTGCCCACGTGTCGCACTTTTCGGGCTCATAAGGTTGCGATTTTAGGACTTCAACCGGTGCATATTGAAGTGTTCCGTAAAACTTTTGGAATTGCACACGCGGAAACGAGGAGGAATTTTGAGGCGAATTCGGAGATGTGTGTGTGGAAGGGAGAATGACGGCCGAGCCAAAGTCGATGAGCTTGATGTGTAGCGATTCGTCGACAAGGATGTTCTCGTCTTTGATGTCTCGGTGGTATATATTGAACGACGCAAGATACCACAGAGTGTCAACTAGCTGTCGCATCAAATACCGCACTTGTCGCTCTGTTAAGTTCTTTCGTGATTCAATCATCTCAAATAAATCATGGCTGTCGCGCTTAGACGCGTAGCGAATCTCTTCTTCGATATCCATATCTGTTTCCGCATCTTCCTCGACGTCGCACTCTACTCCCGAATAATCTGACGAGGTCTCTCGCAGAATATCATCGTCAAGGATCATGTCGTCGTCAGAATCATCTGACGATCCGGGCGGCACGTAGTCGTCGTCTTCGGACGAATGATATGACCCGGCTTCATCCTCATCATAGAGACTCTGTGAGTCGCCCTCGTTCTCATCTTGCACTGTCTCTGTGGCTTTTTTCGCGTTCCCTGCCTTCCGCACGTCACTGGAAAGCACGTTCTGAAACTGTTCCAGTGGCAGCTGCATCAGCGGCATGCGTTTCGACTCTTGTTGTTGTCGTTGTACGAGTTGTTGCTGTTGCTGCTGCTGTTGCTGCTGCTGTTGCTGCTGCTGTTGCTGCTGCTGCTGCTGCTGATGTTGTTGTCGGGCCTTTGGATTGCGACTCCACGGTGACCCATGCAATTCCGTGATCAAAACGAAGAAATCATCGTTCTCAAAATACTCGAAGAAGGTAATGATATTAGGATGTGGATTTGACGAAATGCGAATGAGAATGTATAGTTCCATAGGCAATGGCCCGTGAACGGGATCTTTGATCCAACTATGTTCTCGAATCTTGTCTCTGTATATAAATTTCGCGGCCACTTCCCTTCCATCAGCGTGTCTCGTGGCGGACATAACAAATCCAAAACCTGGATAGGGCAATAGTCAGAAACCCGGCCAAAAGTACAATAAACGCGTCCCAGGATTGACTTTGACTTACCACCGGAACCAAGCTCGTCACCCAGCAAATAGTTTGCTTCAAATTCGCGAGGAACGACCTTTCCATCGAACTTTTCACACAAGACAATAATGCGCTTCTGTTTGACGCGAGGCACGCGTTTCTGCCGTTTTGGTGCCCGGTCGGCGTGGTTCTTCTTGCTGCCGACGCGTTTTATGGCAGACGGCGCGTTGACAGGTCGCGTTGGCAAAGCAGCGGGGTCGAAATTGAAACCGGCAGCCCCACTGGCAACAGGCGCATGCGACTGATTCAGAAGCGACGGATTTGCAAGAGGGAAATATGGCTTGCGAGGAGATGTAAAATGCGGCAAGGATTGCTGTAACTGATGATGGTGTGGCTGATAGTACTGCGCGTGCTGCTGATGGTGATGGTGCTGTGGATGATTGTGATGGTGCTGTTGATGGTGCTGTTGATGTTGTTGTAGGTGATGATGTTGGTGGTGCTGCTGATGTTGCTGCTGATGGTACTGCTGATTGGTTTGCAGCACATGCGAGGAATTGCTGAACGCTCCACCCAACTGCAGGGGCAACTGATGTGCGTTGTTTCCATAATAAGGCGACGATGGACGCGGTGGAGAGGATGATCCGAAAGAGGACGAGGACGAAAATGCAGACGAAGAGGACTGTGTAGACGACGAATAATACAATGGCGGTACGCGTAACGGAGGCGTCTGGTTCATGAACGACGGTGTAGGAGGAGGCGACGATGGAGGCACATACGCGCCATTGTTACCGTGATACATTGCTGCTTCTCTAGTCTATGAAAAAAATCGGAAGAGGGCGAGAGGAGAGCAGAGACATTCACGAGGTAACGGCGGAGAGTTGTGAAAGGAATGAAGTAACATGGTGGGAGGAGCAAGAGCATTAAAGTAGGTCACGGCACAGACGCGTGCGTTTCTCAGTCCGACGCGTCTCGAACGCGTCCCATCCCTGAATCACACTGCCTCTGTGGGGTAGGGTTACCTATAAGCCTAAGGGTGTTGCTAGCCACTGCACCCCTTTTTGCTGTTCACTGCACCCCCCCAGCCAC
>JAKTPS010000228.1:0-17328 GCA_030556275.1 Lipomyces sp. NRRL Y-27488 | reverse complement strand
AGTGACCATTTTTGCAATTAAAAAAGTTTTGGTGACCAGTTTTGCAATTAACCCTAAAATTTATGACCACATATTCCCGTCCATAGCAGCGAAATTCCGTGATGCCAGACTTACCCATATTTCAGACTTATTGAGTGAGTAAAATTTTGTGCTTACTTCTGCAAATGATAGATCTAACAATTGCAGTTGTTGGCTTACATTTGTAACCGCTTGCCCCCTTTTTTGCTTCGAATTCGACTGGGAAATTCGACCGCCTGTTCGTGGCCATGGAAGATCAAGTCGAGCAGGCGGTGGAGATCGCACTAAACAGCAATGCCGATCCGTCGTTGAAACAGCAGGTACTGTTTTTGTTGCTGGGCTAGATTGTCAAACCTCTGGAGTGGACTAATAGGTCATGAGGGCTAGGCTATGTCCTTTTGCAATCAGATCAAGGAATCGAATGACGGGTGGCAGATTTGCCTTTCGCTGTTCCTCAGTGAGCGCAAACGGTAACTTCAGTTTGCATCTGAAATTGCTTGGGCAGTGCTCTAATGATTTACTATTTTAAGGTCGCCGGCTGTTCGATTTTTCTCATTACAGGTCGTCGACGATGCACTGGTAAAAAAGTTCGTTTTCCCAACAAGTCGCAGCCCATACGGACTGGATATTAATCATATCACAGGCTCAACAACGACGGAAAGCAGTTGGATGAATCTTCATTACTATATATAAAGGATGCGCTACTGTCATATATCAGACAAGAATATGATCCCCGGGCCTCATCGGACACAGATGCAGTTTGTGCGTAGCCTCGTCATTACTGACGCTGTTTAAACTGTTCTAATTTTGAAATATAGTCATGCAAAATAAGCTCGCTCAGTCAATCACATATATATTCCTTCTATCATATCCACAAATTTGGTCTTCATTTTACGACGACCTCTTGGTAATTGCGTCACTTGGCGGGTCCCAACTTTCGAATCCGAGGGGCCTGCTTTTGTTCTTAAGGGTGCTCCTGGCGCAGCATGACGAGATTGCGGACACGCTCATCTTACGATCCAACGACGCTGCCAAACGGAATGTCGCGATCAAAGATGCCATTCGGGTGCACGACATGCAGAAGCTCGCCAATGTGTGGAGGGAAATTCTTATTCTTTGGACAAATAGAGACGACGGATACGTCATCGTTGAGAATTGCTTGAGAGTAATTGGATCGTGGGTTTGTAAGTATTACCCGACAAATTGCCTTTCCTGAATGCTTTTCCTGTTTCATTTATTAACACTTTTACAGCATGGATTGACATATCTCTAATTGTCACTCCTCCATATATGTCCATTATCTTTGGAATCTTAGGCAATGATGCATTGAGAGGCTCGGCTTGTGACACCCTCTCGGAGATCATCAGCAAGAAAATGAAAGCGACCGACAAGCTAGAACTGATCACCCTATTAAATTTTCCACAAACACTCCAACAGCTTTCATTGAACGACGTTGACTTCACGGAGAAGGTGGCGAGACTGGTCAACGTTGTTTGCCTTGACTTGATCAAGATTTTGGATGAGGTATGGGTTAGCGCTGATTGCTTGCTTTTTCCTACTGCTAATGAATATTAGAAACAATTACCTTCGCAACTCATTGAGTCTGATGAAAATTTACTCAATCAACTTTTGCCGGTAGTGATCACATTTCTTTCTAACGAATACGACGACACATCGTCTGAAGTATTTCCGGCCATCAATGAATACTTGTCTCTTCTGCGCAAAGAAAAAAAGAGAGAAATAGCCATAACGCCTAACCGTCAAGCGCTGCTGACGTCAATTCTGAAGACAATAATTATAAAGCTGCGATATGACGAGACGATGGACTGGCATAGTGGTACTGATGACTCTGAGAACGAATTTCTTGAAGTCAGGGGCCGACTACGTCTTTTCCAGGACAGCGTTGCCGTGATTGACGAGAATCTATTTATTGACACCGTTTCGAGTGTTGTGATGGAAAGTCTTGGTAACGGGAAAGGCGATTGGCGCGACATTGAGCTCGGGCTTTTCGAACTCGGAGCATATAGTGACGGACTACGAAATGCCGCTGCTCTGCCCACGAAGGGTCAAGGATCTGTCAGAGCGGTGGAAGTCTTGTCAAATATGTTGCTGAAACTGACAAGCTCAAATGTGCTTTTGGTCGGTCATCCCTTGATCCATCTGAGTTATCTCGAGCTAGTGGTGAAGAACGCGAAATTTTTCGAAACACACCCCCAGCTGATTCCACAAGTCCTTGACATTTTTGTATCCAATATCGGCGTCCACAGCACTTTTGTGCACGTGCAAGTTCGTGCATGGTTTTTATTTTACCGATTCATCAAACTATTGAAGGGATTTGTCGGCAATATCGCCGAGACGGCACTGAACGCAATTGGTGATTTGCTGGTTATCAAGGCAGAGCTGCCGCGTAAAAATGAGAATGAGTCAGACATTTCCGCGGACGGAAGTGGGGATACTGGAACGTTTGACAGCCGGTTGTATTTGTTTGAGACTGTGGGCACCATTATTTCAGTGGAAGCGGTTCCTAATGAGAAGCAGTTAGAGCTGTTGAAGGGGGTCTTGGGACCAATTTTCACGGATATCGAGCGGAGTCTTCCCGGTTCTCAAGAAGACCCTCAATTGGCGCTGCAAGTTCATCACGATATAATGGCCATAGGAACGTTTGCGCGTGGTGTCGTTGATGGCGGCAAAGCATTTTCTAACCCGGTCAGAGAGCAGTTCTTGTTGGCCAGTCGAGCAATACTGATATCGCTCGAGACTTTATCAGGTCAGGAGATTATCAGAGAAGCTGTAAGTCAATAACACCGTTTTAGGGAAAGTTTCTAGAAATTGTTTTTCTAACGTCTGTATTTAGAGCCGATTTTCTTTTGCTCGAATGGTTCCTATTTTGGGAGAGCAGATTTTCCCTGAGATTCCTGTCTTGCTGGAGAGACTCCTCTCACAAAGCAGCGGCGCAGAACTGATCGACTTTATGAGTTTTGTTGGTCAACTTGTTCACAGTTTCAAGGTAAGTCCGTTCCTAGCCCAGTAAAGTGGATCCTCGATTGACACGCGTGATTTAGGGCCATCCAGGCATTATCGATATGCTGGACATATTGCTGAACCCTCTGTTCAGTCGGGTATTCTACTCCCTGAGCATTTCTGCCAACGGGTCGACAGACGAAGAGATTCAGCAGGCAGATATCAAGAAAGCTTATTTGAGCTTTATTATTGCACTACTTAACAATGGAGCTGATTCTGTTTTTATCAGTAATAGTAAGTCCTAACTGACTTGTTGCTTATTGTGTTTGACTTTTATTTAACTTCTGGCCATTTAGCGAACCAACCGTTGTTGGAGTCTGTAATGCAGAGCGTAGTTCACTACTCATCTACCACTTCCGACATGGCCATCAAAAAGATGGGAGGATCGATATACCCTCGTTTGGAAGAAATCCGAACGAAACGGGCTTGAACGAATGTGTTTTATGACATATCTCAAAATTACTAAGCATATACTCTCATAGCAGCGGGATCCACCATCTTGCCGGCTACGTCGCATTTAGCATCAGCATCGTCTTTCTATTTAGTTGCAGCTTGGCATTTGAAAGTTCCTGTTCTGTTGTACATACATACATTGTGCATGTTCATATGTATCCGAGTCTAGTTTTACTGACTAGGTGACTGGAGTTTTGTAAAAATCTGAATGCACATGTGCCTGTTTGAATAATTGTGTGACGTTAATTTCAAATGACTGTTATGTTTCGCAGTATATACTTCTGACGCCTCGTTTATGATGTAATTTGTTTAATTTACTTGTGTGCCCTGTATATTAAATTATTAGCTAAATGGTCCAGCTGGATATGTGCCGATATCGGTCTCGGTAGAAGTCCGTGTGAAGTCCCAAATAATTCGCTACAACTATTTCTGCACAATACAAGCTATGGCCTCGTCCGACAACCGCACCCTCAAGCAGGAGCTCGCTCATGCCCTCTCATATTATGACTCTCTCTTTGACAATCCATCAGGCGAATTTGGAAATGCGATCTCAGAGAAATATCAGGCGACGCTGAAGTCCGCGATCGAGTCGTTCTCTGCCGCGAAACAGAAGTCGGCGGACCTGTCGCTGTTTAGTGACAACGAAGGCATCGAAGATGTAGCTACAGGAGATATTCCATATCTCATTTTGGACTACTATCTTGCGACGCTCAATGACAAGATATTTACGGCCTCAACCTCTCTGCGCAAACCACTCGCCATACGGTCGAAAGAGATGTATCTAGCCTTTCTTGCACTCTGCGACTCCTACTCTCTCTTGGACGCCGACTCCGCCCGCCTACTCCACTCGATCCTCGAGGCTCCACTTGAAACTCCGATATTCTCGGCTGCGTTTGCGAAACGGTTCGCAGATCCGGCAGCCCAGCGGCAAGCCAAGATCACAAAGTTCAGGCGCGAACGGGAAACAGAGCGTGCCGTGAAAGAACTACAGCAGAAGCATCTGGCCAAATCTGAGGACAACGAGGATGAAGACGACGATGAGATTGCCCGCGATTTATATCTCAAGCAGATATCTCTCTTTGTCGACCGCACATTTGATGCTCTGCAGGGTCTTGATTCCGAGCTTGAGATCCTCGCCTTCGCAGCGACCCAGCCGGAACCGGAACCCCGGCCAACGCCAAATCAGGACTCGGCACGAGGCAGCAACGATAAACAGAAGGACGATTACTCCGAACGCGTTGACGCGCCCCCGTTATCATCCCAGCCCCTGCTCACGCCTCAGGGCAAGATTAACCGCCCGTTTACGATCGTCTCGTCGCGGGAGCAGATCCGCCAGAACGTCTTCCGGCCGGACTACGTCATGCCGACAATGTCCATCGACGAGTACCTTGACGAGGAACGGCGGCGAGGAAACATGCTGGAAGGCGGCGGGCCCGACTCCGCTGTGAAGAAGGAGGTAGACGAAGACAACGAGGAAGAGAACGACCGCGAGACGTACCGGTTACGCAAATGGGACGAGTTCACGGAAGCGAATCCTAGGTATGCTTGTTTGGTAATTTTTTTTGTTACGAAATTCACATTCTGACGTTTTTTCAGAGGTTCGGGAAACACCATGGTCAACAAGGGATAATACTCTATGCGCGACGGGAGCGCTCTAAATACAAAGATGTACAATGTCAAGTCTCTGCGGCCTTCTCAGCCCACCCGGGCTCGACGCCCACCATACCTGCGGGAGACAGATCTGGCCGCGAGTCGACTAGGCGAGATAAATTATCAAACAATAGTTCGTAACCATCACCGTTCAAATGCAACCCGTCCTTAGTGAACTTCCCTATTCGTAACTCCTCGTCCCTTGCCAGCCAACCGGACTCGCCGTAGTCTGCCGTCAACGGGTTCTCCCCTGCCGCCGTAATAATCGCATCAAACAAATTGATTACCAGCACGCTATTTCGAGTGCCTTCCTCGCTTTGCGCCCAGTGCTGTAGCGCCTCTGCATATGCCTTAGTAGTTGCCTGTGTTCTATCTCGGCCCTTCGTTCGCATATTCGAGCCTTCCAGTTTCTGTATGCTAATCGGAGCTGGAGTCACGAGAATTATGCCAGCACCGGGCCATAGCATCCTTATTGAAGATACGTACTTGCTAACCATCGCAAGAAACTCGTCAATGTCAACGTGATGTGGTGTCCCAGGAAGACAGGAATCGTTCGTACCCAACCATAGAATAAACAGTAGAACTTCCGACTCGTTGTGACAACACATCTCCTCGACAATACGCTCAAACTGCGACTGCATCCACAAGCTGCTGTAGCCTGACAAACCGCGGTTTAGTACATCCGCACGCCGACCGTAATAATCTGAAAGAGCCGCTGGAAATGAAAATCCTAGATCTTGACGCCATGACAATTCAAACTGTGAATCGCCAAACAAAATGATCTTTTTATAAGTTCTTTGCTTGCCGGCTGTAATTTGTACTTGGCCAGAAGGGCTGGGCTCTTGCTTCAACGCACCCTCAAGCACAACACTCTTAACAGCCCTGCAATGAATCCGTAAATGACTGCGAACATGGTGTGGGAGATCTGAAATATCTCGATTGCAAGAAAGACAGGTATATCTTCCGTCGTCGGCCAACTGGCGAGCCTCGAAGGGCACTCCTGCTATTAGGACTGTAATTGAGGCCATTGTAATTCAGTCAATGAACGAACTAGAAAAGCCACAACGACAACGCGCTCTCTCGAGTGGTCATAACTGAATACTAAACTACTAAACAGACTGCAGAATATGAAATGAAAGTTGATATCGATTATATAGAACAAAAATTGAACTGAAGCGAACGGCTGAGTGGACGCCAAATAATTATCGCCAGCCGAGCCGCGCTATGTTTGTGGCCTAAGATCACTCGACGGCACAACAACTAGTATCGTTCAGAGTGAAGACTAACTACGCGTAGGGTACCTTTCTCCTCGTCTTAGTTTCTCGAGCAGTCCACCTAATTCTGGTTTGCAGACCGCTCATCTTGCCGCACCGCTTTATCTTGAGTAGGCAGTGGATGTCTGGACGACATTGTTTCTGGAATAGATTCTGCTCGATTAAGAGTGATGATGTTGATTTTGTACTTGCGTCTTGACGAGAAGAGTTGGTTACTACATACCGTGAATACAGCTTATTATTACTATTTTTATCGTACCTGGAAAGCAACCCAGTTAAATAACTCTTTCGCACTCAAAAATCACCATCTTTCACAGATCCACCGGCGTCAAAGCCACAAACATCAGAGCCACACATTATTGCCCACATATAACACGTCCTGCGTTCTGCCCGCTTCTTCCAGCATCGCATCCCCTGTGTACTTCTGCGCACTTTTGCCGACAAACGAAAACGGGTCAAAAATTTTGTCTAGCGGGCTGAACAAGTATTCGAGCACAACCCCTCTTGCAGCTTGTAGAAGTCCCCTAACAGACCGTAACGCATATGTGCGCTTGGCGCATACACGGTCTGTGGCGACGAGATGAAATACTGACGTCTTCTCTTTGACTCTCGGGCCATCCTTCACGATTTGGGAGAAAACCGAGTCGAGAATCTCGTCGTCAATTTGCACGGACTCCATGAACCCAAAGCGCACGATGCAGCGGTAAAAGCCAGGCAGATTGCGAATCTCGTGAACGCCGACCTTTGGCGACCCATCGCCCGCTTCAATGTATGGCACGTCCGAGATCTGAATACCAAGCAAAATCACAGTGCTCGGCGCGGCCGGGAAAACATGCAGCAGACGGACAAGAATGTCTGGAAGTGCATGCGGGTAATTCAGCGTGTGCATCACGTTCGTGTACAATATAGCGGCCGTGTTCGGCAGGCGCGCCATGTCGTTTTCGGCAGCGAACTTCAGACGAAGTGACTTGAAGTCACCCGAATCTGCAGGCAACATTTGCTCTCGCTGTTGGCGACGGAGACGGGAGTTAGGGCGACCATCATCGTCCTGTTCTTCTTGCTCGGAGTGATGTTGTGCTGACGAGTGAGACTGTTCGCCTCGATCAAGAATCTTTATGTGAGCGTCACTAGTCGGGATATTTGCCCGCAAGCTGGCGTTGCTCTCGTGACTGGCAAACTCCGAAGACGTATCAATATCTGCCATTTCTATATCGCCTAAGTCTTCTTCTGTCTCATACGACATGTCCTTCATGGTACGGGAGAGTCCGAGGACAAACTGGTTGTTCTCAGGCGGCCCTTGCTTTTTCAAGCCAACAAAAACGTCTCCAATTTTTCGGCGTCGGCGGTATTCTGCGTCCACTTTGAGAGAGCGTCCCCATCGCCAGAACGAAATGAACGCCGTCACGATAATCGTCATCATCAGCGGGAACCAGGCACCGTGTGGAACTTTCAAAATACCCGCCACGATAAAGCACATATCAAGGGCTCCAAATACAAGGAAGAACACCAGCCAGATATACCACGGATATCTAAACACGAAAATCATACAAAGAGTGATCAGGATAGTCGTAACCATGAAGTCAAGCGAAATGCCGAAGCCATATGCGGCAGTTACGTTGTTGCTGTTTTGGAATCCTACCGTCGTCAAGATAACGCCCACCATTAAAATATAGTTCACAGCGGGGATATACACCTGGCCAAACACCGTTTTGGACGTGTGAACGACCGTGAACGCAGGGAAGCAGTCCAGGTGGATCATCTGCCGCAAAATGCTAAATACGCCGAGAATTAACGCCTGGGATGCTATGATCGTGGCCAGCGTCGCGATAGCAAACATATACCAATATAACGGAGTATTCACACCACCCGGAATAGAGTAGTAAAAGGCATTCGAGATAGAACTCGGATCCCGCACGATGAAGGCGGCTTGGCCGAAGTATGCAAGCATCAAGCAAGGATACACAAAGCAAGAAAGAGACAATTGAATAGATGCCCTTCCAAAGTGACCAATATCACTGAGGTTGGCTACGTTAGCATGTCCATGGAAAGAAAGAAGAGGTAAAGCCAGACTTACGCAAACATAGCTTCCACGCCAGTCATAGCAAGCATAACGCCACCCAAGACGTCAACGCCATGATGCATCTTTAGAAAGTCGATGGCGAACGCCGGGCTGACCGCCTTCGAGATACCAGGATACTTGGAAATGTTGATAATTCCGATAACCGCAATAGACAAAAGCCAAAGGAGGATAACAGGCGCAAAAACAGCTGAGATTTTTCCCGATCCTAGGCGCTGAGACAGAAACAGTACGACCAGAATTCCGCACGATATACCGACGACTCCATTATTAAGACTGGGCACCGCAACTGCGATGCCACCAACAGCAGAAAGGACTAATCATACGCAAGTCAATAAGCTGCTGCAGTCTTAACCTAATAATGTAGACAGAGAAGTTTTGATCTCACCAGAAGTCGTGGGCGTCAGCAAGCCGTCAGACATGACCAGGCTGCAACCAAAAAAACACAAAAACATCAGCAGCTTGGGAAATACGTGTTCATAGAAATAGCCAGAGAGACGAGACCGAGCGTGGCTGACCTGCGAATCGTGCGTGACACTCTTGCTCAGAGCAAGCATGACATCTGGCACTGTTTCCCCTGGTAAGATGATCCCCCGCGGCCCAAGATGGAGCGTACGGGCCAGCTTCGCATATAACGCAATCTGACCACCCTCACCGTTGTTCGGGCCAAGAAATAACACAATTAGGCAGTATTTGATCATAACCACAATGGTGAATCCCCAGAAGATTGCAGACGTAGCGCCGAATATCTCTTTCTCTGTAGGGATCGTACCAGGAAAAATGGATGTGAAAACGTACAGCGGACTGGTGCCAATATCTCCATAAATTGCACCCAGGCTCTGAAATGATAGCAGCAGTGTCGTGTATACCTTTCTTCGCGAATTCCCGGGCAATGTGCCATTCGAGATCCGGCCTGCCTCCATAGCAGAGACAGTAGGAGATAGCCGTCGGCCAAGAGATACCATAGCACGTTGAAGAAATCAGCAGCAATACGAGCAATCTATGATGGCCGTGTTATGCGCAACACGGAAAGAAAGACTGGGCTGAACAAGAGAAAGGGAATGGAACATGGTTGGTATATCCAGCTATTTATCTGCGACTGACTTCCACCACAGGTATAATATGATTTGCCTTTACAAAGCTATCGTCATGAACTGTCATTTCACAACGGATACGCTACCAACTGCACAGATAGACAAACAATCGCATAGATACAGAGCACCAACAAGCTGGCCTCCGGCAAGTCGCCTATCTCGGCCCGCTATCTTGCGGAGGGATAAAAAAATCCCCTCATAAAAAAATTGTAGCAAAACACTCCAGTTTCCATTTTAGTCCAGGGTTGCAAAATTGCACGGACGATGTATAGAAGACAGCGTCTAAGAAGAGAATCAAGACAGGTGAGGAAACAATTTTCCGGGTAAGGGTTCCAGAACCGAAACGGCTGCGCCTCGCTGGAACTATCCGCAGTACTGAGGATACACGAGAGGGCTGTGATATACGCGCGTGGGAAGTTCTGCAGCGAATGGCTGATATACCTCACGAGCTCAAAGACAAGACCGATGGAAAATCCATAACCCTATGGTATTTCACGCATCGCTTCTCGAGATCCATCAGCGACCAGTCTCGCCCTCTGAGCGAATTTAGCTGTTTGAGCTCGAAAGTATACGCCGGTGCCGTGGTGGTTGTATGATGCAGTTTTCTGGCGAACAACAAACGCAATTCAACTTTTGGCCATACAAGAATCAAGGCACAGGGCCAGAATCGCATTTGGGCAATTGTTTGGAAATAGCCCATTTCGACACCTTTCCGCAGACTTGTTCGGCCAACAGCAAATGCTCCGTATTTGAAATGCTTTTGTGCAAGTTCGTTATGGAGCCCTTTCACCCTGATGAAATCTCGGAGGGGGGGGGGGGGGGGGGTCTATTCGCATTTTAGGTTTAGCCCGCTCTGAGTGTTTTGAGTACTCCGTACATGTGATACCGCTAATCTGTACATGTGATACCGCTAATTAGTCCGTCACCGCGTGAGCTCTTATTATTACCAAAAATGAGTATTGTCGTATGATAATGTAGTTCGTTAGACCTTTGTTAAAAAGTCTTAAAATGCTCTTTCTAGAATACACCACTCTGCAAGCTGGCTTGGTTATTTAAGTAGGGTTGGTTCTGTTTAAACCATCCAGATGCGATCAACTCTACTCCTCCAAGAGAACGGAGACAATGTGACAGCCAAATTGCCTAAGAGTTCGACACCAATCGCAGATCAGAAAATACTGGTAGGACATAATGCAAAAGACTGAAAGAAGCCACCTCACATTTGATTTTAGACACAATCTGTCATCCCCGCGGCTTGTGACTGAAACGCCGGAATAAAGGGCGTCCAGCGGCGCGGCTTAATTGTTGAAGTCATGATGGTCAGACAAATCATCTTTTCTGCTGGACATGGCAGAGAATCGAAAATTCTATATGCAAGCGATCAGAGAGTAGATAGAGACCGTTACGATTTTGCTAAATGGTAAGCTTTATATTTAAACGGCAAACAAGTCAGCGAACTGCAGACTGCAAATCTTCGAGGTCAAACCTCCAAATATTGCAGATAAGGAAAAGACTTGAGACAAGACATATCATACAATTATCTACTCCCCCTTAATCTTCTCTTTCTTCTCTTAGCATGTGACTCTTAACATATCCATTATGTTGCAAATATAACTCAGACACACAGTTATACAAGCCTTAGGTATTTCAGTGCAATCAGTCATGATGAAGAGGACGAGCCTCTCCGAGAATCGGAGACTCGTGTACTTAAGGTGCACTCATCACAGGATGAGCCATCAAGGAGCTATCTATTGTCAAGTTGACCGGAAATAAGTCAAGGGCATAAGAATACAAGTAGCAAAGGGCGCCTTAATTCCACGACCAGTAGAGAAAAAAATACTGAGAACTTTCACTCCTGCTGTAGTAAACGCGAAAGGAGGACCATTACGATTCCCATAAAACACACTGCCAAGTAGTAAGACATTGCGTATGTTTAGGCATTAAGACATAAAGTGGATATACTGTAAATTACCGGAGCGTCAAGTGCGACATTTCCATCAGAATGAGACGGAAATACTCGAATGAATTGATTGTCGAGAATACAAATCAACGAACACTATGAAAGCAGGGTTTAGCAAAGTACGATGGAAAGTTTATCACGTAAGTTATGTTATGATACGTACTGTGTAGAACCACTAAACAACAAGAAGATTGCCTTACTATTATACCGGAGAATGTGCTTGAGAGTAGCGATCTATAGCAAGTCTGACTCGGAACATTTGAGAATGCGAAAGAACTGACCTCGACAGCCCATATATATAATTGCGGCCGAGACAACCAGCGTCCTGCACGTTGCTCAGAAAGGCAAACTCGCAAGGCTTATCTATCCCCTTGCTTCAGATTATGACAAAACTATCCTGAATATAATTTGTTGTTTTCTTGCTTGTGGAAGATGGAAACTGGTGTGAGTGGTGCAGCTGAGAGCACGAACAGGTTCGGCAACATTGCATCATCAAACGCAATTTGGGATACCTCCCAATTTCCATTCCCACGTTGAGCTGCACAGGCCTTCAAATCGGCTAGCGATTTATCGGTCAACTCCGTTTAGCGGTGATTAAGTTATTAGAAGATACGATTTTAATGAATGGTTTGTGTAATGCGAGGAATCACTTGAGAACACGGGGATAAGCATAAGGCGCTGAAATGGCGTCGTGTATGATGATAGCTTTGCTGCTGCTTTTCGCGTGCATTTCAATGTGAAATCGAACTTGACTGTGTTTTCTCTAAGCAAAATTGGCATTGACTATTAGAGTTTATTGTTTGCAGATGACTCCATATTTCGTGATCGCTTTCTTCCGGAAACGCACACTATCGCTCTGCGTTTGGTAGCCACTTAGTGCAATGAGTTTAGAGAGCGGTTGTCGTCGTTCGCTATCAGACTCGCTGTGCTTCTCAATGGCCGGCCGCCGTTCTGGTGCCGGAAAGATTTTGCTGTTCTGCTCAAACATATCAATCCCCCACTCTGCTTTTTTTTCCTGCCTTCTTTTTTTCTGCTCGCTGTCTTCTGATTTATCTGCCGACCTGTTTGTTGAAGTTTTCTGCAATGGCAAGCTTCCTAAGGCAAAAGAAAAGTTCAGGCTTATCGTCAGGCGAACAGTCTCCCTTGCTGAATTCGTCTTCCAGCGAGACGAACACTGCTACTGTTCACGGTCGCAGCGATGAGTTTTCACATCTTTCACTGGAAGAGGCCGAAATCCTTCGTGCGCAGATTGTCGTGAAGCCAGTCAATGCTACGTTTTTCTCGACTTTCCGTTACGCAGACAAGTACGACCGCTTTGTTCTGCTGGTTGGTGCTGTATTTGCGATTATATCTGGAACTCTTCGACCTTTCATGACAGTATGTTTGCATTGCGCAGTCACTTATTCGTCTTGCAACGCTGACAAATTTGCATAGATCTTGGTCGGCAATGTCGCGCAGCTGTTTGTTACATACCGAACAGACGACTTCGGTTTAGATTATTACAAGAACGGAACGTATTTCGGATACAACGAAACCTTTTCCGAGAGCTCGTCTAATTACACCTGGAGCGATTATCTGAGCAGAAATGAGACTCCTGGTGTCATTTTGTCCCCTTATGAGTTCCAACGAGCGATCAATCAGATTGCCTTGTAAGTACAGACTTCCACGAATCTCCGTACGGCGAAGATGTCTTCTAACAATAGTGAATACAGGCTTTTTGTTGCTCTGGCTATCACCGATTTTGTCACTTCTACGGTGAACACTTTTATTTTTATTGATCGTGGTGAAGTCATATCTTCCCGCATCCGTAAACACTACCTCGAGTCGACACTGCGACAAAATATTGCATATTTTGACAAGCTTGGTACTGGCGAGATCACCACTCGTATCTCGACCGACACCCTTCTCGTGCAAGAAGGCATCAGTGAGAAGGTTGGTCAGGCGATTTCTGCGCTTACGACGTTTACAACTGCTGTTATTGTTGCGTTTTCTCGGTCATGGAGGCTTTCTCTGATTTTATTTTCAATAACCTTTTCAGTCTTGTTCACGATGGCCACGTGCTCGAGATTCATGGTTCGGTTCTTTCGTCGATCCATGTCTGGATACGCTGTAGGTGGTACTATAGCCGAAGAGGTTTTATCCAGCATTCGCAATGCACAGGCTTTCGCATTCGAGGATCGTCTTGCCTTGCAGTATGATGAATTTCTGGCCATTACTGAGAAATGGGCTCATCTTGCCGGCATGGTTTTGGGTGTCACATCAGGGGCAATGTGGTTTTTCATGCATTGCAACTATGCGCTTGCATTTTTCCAGGGATCGCGCTACATTGTATCTCATTATCTGCAGATTAGTCAGGTCATGTCTACTCTCATGGTAATGATGATGGGCATGTTTTTCCTGTCTCATATACCTCCTTTGCTTCGCAATCTTTCCAGCGGTATTGCCGCCGCGTCAAAGATCTACACTGCTATTGATAGACAGTCCGCCATTGATCCGTTTAGGCCTGGGGAGACTTTTGCAGCGTCGGATCTAGTGGGAAAGGTCGAGTTCAAGGACGTTAAGTTCATCTACCCTTCTCGCCCTCAGTCTGTTGTTTTAGACAACTTCAACTTGACTATTGAGGCCGGCAAAACCATTGCTCTTGTTGGCTCCTCTGGGTCTGGAAAGAGTACAATTATCGGAATTCTGGAACGTTTCTATTCTCCCGTCGGCGGTCGTGTATACTTAGATGGCCACGATATCACAAGGTTGTCAACTTCTTGGCTGCGAGAGCAGATTGCTCTAGTCTCTCAAGAACCTGTGCTGTTTGCTTCTACCTTATTGGAAAATATTGCATACGGATTGATCGGAACGCGCTACGAGCACGCCTCCTTACCTGAAAAAGAAGAATTAGTCATTGACGCTTGTAAGAAGGCAAATGCGTGGGTCTTTATTGAAAAGTTACCGCTTGGATTACAGACACATGTCGGTGAGCGTGGATTTTTGCTATCGGGTGGCCAGAAGCAAAGGATTGCTATAGCACGTGCCATTGTCAGCAACCCAAAGATTCTGCTATTGGACGAGGCTACCTCGGCGCTTGATACAAAAAGCGAAGGAGTAGTTCAGGAAGCCCTTGACCAGGCTGCCAAGAATAGAACTACAATTGTTATTGCTCATCGTTTATCGACTATCAAGGACGCCGACCAGATCATTGTTATGTCTCACGGAAAAATCATCGAGACTGGAACGCACAACGAGTTGCTTGCAAGCGAAGGCGAATATTACCATCTGGTTCAGGCTCAAAAGATTGATGCTCTCAAACAAGAGATCGCTGGACAATTTCAGGCCGATTCTTCCAGTTCCGCTGACGAGGTCGAAAGTGGTTCCGATGAAGAGTCTGAGAGTGCGTCTTCTACGGCGTATGATTCTTCGTCAGATGCTAAGGACGTGAATTTCGTTGACGAAAAATCCGATTTGAAGCTTGCTCGCACCAAAACTGGTCGTTCTATTTCCAGTATTATTGTTAGTCAGCACTCACATGAAGAAGACGAAAGGGAAGATTCTATCTGGGCTCTAATGAAGTTTTTGATTGGCATAACCCCCAAAGAAAACAAATATCTTATCATCGGAGCGACTGCTGCTTCTATCAATGGTATCGGTCACACGATTATCGCTACTTTGTACGCGCTTTGCCTGGGAACGTTTAGAAATGTGGGGACCGATGACTATGATACTGTCCTTCGTCCTATTCGTCTCTATGCTTTGCTCTTCTTTCTGGCTGGTTTGCTTCAAGGTACGGCGTATTTTGTTTGCAATGCGACATTGTCATTCGTTGGCCAGCGCCTTGTACGACGCATTAGATACCTGACATTTCGGTACTTCCTCCGCCAGGACATGGCATTCTTTGACAAGACTGAAAATTCGACTGGCCGCTTGACCGCCGCGCTCTCACAGGATGCGCAGTCAGTTGAGGGTCTTAGCGGAGCGACATTAGGCCATATCTTGAATGCGATTACTAATATTCTTGCTGGCGTGATCTATGCTCTTGCTGTTGCGCCAAAAATGTCGTGGGTATTTGTGAGTTGTATTCCTTTGATGGTCGGTTGTGGATACGGCAGATTTTCTATGCTTGCTCGCGTGCAAGCCCAAGCGAAAAAAATGAATGAAAAGTCATCTGCATATGCTTGCGAAGCCGTTTCCATCGTGCGCACGGTTGCAACATTGACACGCGAGCATGATATTGTTGATATTTACGAAAAAGACTTGGTACAACAACGACTTGAGGTTCGTTCTTCTTCATTCAAATCCGCGGCGTTGTATGGAACAGCGCAGGGTATGCAATTTCTGGTCATGGGACTGGGATTCTGGTGGGGTGCTCGATTTATTCGCGACGGTACATATTCTACTGTCCGATTTTACATTGCTTATATGTCTACGATTTTCGGTGCACAAAATGCCGGTGTTGTCTTTTCCTACGCTTCTGACATGACAAAGGCTAAGAGCGCTACTGCCAGCATCAAGAAACTATTTGAGCGAGAGCCCTCCATTGACAGATGGCGAAACGAGGGCGAGGTTCTTGACGACGAAAAGGTCGAAGGTAACATCGAGTTCCGAGACGTTCACTTCCGGTATCCGACTCGAACTTCTGTTCCGGTTCTTCGTGGATTGAATCTTAAAGTTCGTAAGGGCCAGTACATTGCCCTTGTTGGTGCGTCTGGATGCGGCAAGAGTACTACGATTAGTCTGATTGAGGAGTTTTACCGTCCGTTGAGTGGCCAGATTCTGTTCGATGGGAAAGACGTTAACACTCTCAACATTGACAATTACCGTAGCCATATTGCGTTAGTTCAGCAGGAGCCGGTATTGTATGCCATGACGATTAAAGAGAACATCAAACTGGGCTCTTTGGAGGATTCACAGTCCATTTCGGATGAGCGAATCATTGCCGCATGCAAGAAGTCTAACATTCATGATTTCATCGCTTCGTTACCCGACGGCTACGATACAATGTGCGGTACGAAAGGAGTTCTTCTCTCTGGTGGACAAAAGCAAAGAATAGCAATTGCGCGAGCTCTCATTCGCGAACCGAAAGTGCTACTCCTTGATGAGGCTACATCGGCTCTCGACTCCGAGTCGGAGAAAATCGTGCAGGCTGCGCTGGACGAGGCCGCTAAGGGCCGCACAACAATCGCAGTTGCACATCGGCTGAGTACAATTCAGAACGCGGACAGAATTTATGTTTTTGAGAATGGCAAGATAGTTGAGGAAGGAACGCATTTTGAACTTTTGGAATTGCATGGAAAGTATTTTGACTTGGTTCAGGCTCAGGCATTGGAGGCCACGGCGTAGAATTTGGGGCTTATTGTTAGAGGATAAGCAGGACACATTACATGTTATAGATTTGACTAAAAAAGATGCTTGTAGATCCGCTCTTGTTTTGGTTATTCTTTTCGCATTATTCCAACATATGGAAGCCTTTCGTATGGGCTGTAACTTACCTGGAACTAACTAGGATGACTTGGCCTTTTATATTGTGCCAGTTTCAACATGCATCTGCAGTAGCATGTCATAGTAATGTTGATCCCTGTGTAAATTAGAAAGCCGTAAAACGATGATTAAGAGTTGAAACTGGTTAAGCAATTAGTAAGTGGCGTTGGTGCTCCCGAAATAAAGGAAACAGAAAAGAGAAAGGACAGCACTAGAAGCTGTACGAAAATCAAAAACACCTTATAAGTTCTGCAGATGCCAAATGTCCGTTAATTGGGGTTTTTGTGTCTATTCTTCATGTGTACTATGAGTGTCCGT
>JAKTPS010000227.1:0-17507 GCA_030556275.1 Lipomyces sp. NRRL Y-27488 | reverse complement strand
CCCCCCCCCCCCCCCCCCTTCACCCCCCATCTCTTTTCTCCATTCCTTGCATCTCCTTCTGTTTTCTTCCTTCTCCCTGGCTCCATTGTCGCTCGCCTTAGTCACTCCCACTTTGCTTATCAAATCTCATTCTCCGCTTTGTCGTCAGCTACCATTTCCTCCGCTGCCGCTGCTGCAGTCGAGCTTTGCCCCGGCCCGCGCGCGCCTGCATCATGTCGCATGAGCCCGAACCGGAGCCGGAGTTCACTTCTCATCCGCAACAGCAGAGCCTGTACGTGTCCGCGCCGGCCGACCCGAGCTTCTCCCGGCACCAAGCGCAGCAGCATTCATATCCTCCAACCCCCAGAGGATATCATGTCCAACCCCCGCAGCAGCATTCACACCAGCGTGAGCAGCTCTTGCGGCCTCGGCACCAGCAGCAAGATGTCGGCCTCGTGAATTTCAACACAAGCTCCCATTCTAATTCATCAGCTGGTACTTCGACGCCTTCTCCGCAGATGATGCCGGCTCTCCGTCCACTTCCTCCGCCCCCTTTTCCTCCGCCTTCTTCGACTCATGGTCACTTGCCTATGGCCATTCCTGGTCCGGGAATGCCCTCTTATCATGGTGCATATCGAGGCCCACAACTTGTCCTGCCTCCATTGGGTCCACCGAGTGTCAAGTACGGTTCGAAGTTTTTTGTTGTTTCGAGAATAATGCTGACCACCATTGCCATTACAGCCGTGACCAGGAGCATAGCCTCCAACGAAGACCTTCTTTGCCACCTTTGTCTTATATTGTCGAGTCTACCTCTCCTGCATCATCGAGCAACAATGACTACGCGCCCGGCAGCACCGGCAGCGGCGATGGTCGAAGGGTTGACACATCCGGAAACAGCTTCTTGTTTCGCTCACATTCGCTGCCCCATTCGCCATATGTGCCGACATATTCCCTCGGACCACGCCATGAATCTCTTGCGGAGCTCGTCGAAAAGCAGCGCCTGCAGAGGCGATCTTCAATGCCGTCGTCAGCGGATTCCGCTACTTCAGCGGCGTCGTCGCCTACACTACCACCCGCGTCAACAACTTTGTCACAGCCCCCATCACAACAGCCATTGCTAGAGCAACCCGGTCCACCGCTCAGAATGGGCGTATGGCTCCCTTCGCAGGCGCATAATAGCCCTTTTGATGCAGGGTCGCAGTCTATGCAGACCTCTACAAGTGGTCTACAGATCGGTAGAGCTTCACCATTGCAGCAGCAGCAGCAGCAGCAGCAACCGGTATTAAGTGTTGCAAGTACGAGCAATAGCGGTAACGCTAGAAGTGCAAACCAAGCGTCTACCACGGCGACTACAGCCTCTTCCACGAATAGTCGGGGTGGCGGAAAAGTCCATGTTATAGCGGCATGTTCAAATTGCAAAAGAGCGCATTTAGCTTGTGATGGTAAGTCTAGTTTTTCATTCTCGTTAATTCACGCTGCTTTGTTGATATCCTGCGTTTGTGATATTTCTCATACCCCGTACTGAATTGTCGCCGGCGAGATTGAATCTCATTCTCTCCCTTTAAGGACGCGAGTGGAGAAGGAAGTCCGACTCCTTGAACACCGTACGCAGCACGGATGCGCATGCCACACTGACTTCACATAAGGTTTACATCAGATGACGTCAGTGGCGTGGCTCTCGTCGCAGCAGCAAAGTTCGCGACTAGGTGTCGTGTCGCATTCTGTGTCGACTGCCGTGGGGACCGTTCTATTGTCGGGCTGATTATTGTTCGGCCGCACACTTTTCTACTAATCATTTTATTTCTCTCTATGCAAGTTTCTGCACAATGCCCAAAACGGACACTTTTCGAAATTTTGGTATCACTCGACATAGCCATCCGCATAGGCGCAGAGACACAATTAGTCAAGAACTTGCAGGGCAGAGTACGTGCGGGATAAGGTGGGACACCCAAAATATCCAGAATTGCGAGAATTGCGAGAATTGCGTTCGGTCTTGCGATTACCAACCCGCTCACAGGACACGGACACGATAAGATGAGACGGCTTAAACTGTGTAATGACGTATGAAGCGGGACACTCGAAACGGAGATTATGGCGATGTCGGAGTTTCGTCTTTGTGCGGCTGGCAGTCACGTGCTCGTTTTGCTTTCGTAGAGTTGTCATCCATTTCGCAGTTTTCGTCATTTATTTTGATGTGGCTCTTTATGATTGCAGCTATTTTTCGTCTTGCGATATCTCGACCGCCGTGGCATAGTTTGATATTTGACTCATTGGTTTTCGATTCATTCTGTTGCTCTTTTTGACTTCGACAAGGACCTACATTGTGCTTTCAGTATTTGGCATCATATGTGACGATGCGACGAGAAACATTGATTCTGACACTTTCTGGTTTCCATTATTGATAGAGGCTGATTTTTCATTTGTTCTCTGGCGTTGTTCTTTTCCTATTTTTTTCTTACTTGCGTTGCGATGACAAGGTACTGATATTGCCTGTATTATAGTCGGACGACCCTGCCAGCGGTGCATCAATTTAGGAAAACAAAGCTCGTGTGTGGATGTGCAGCACAAGAAACGAGGACGTCCACGTTTACGAGATGAACTCTGATAGTTCCAGCACGCCACCGCCAGGGACGATATCATGTTAATGCATCGCTGCGCAGTGTTAGAGTCGATGATCTGTTCGATGGAAAGAATGATGCGACACATTGCGTATCTTGGCAGCTGCGTTGCTGTGGATATGAGTCCATTACATCGCTCTCGATCGCTGCAGTTTAATTTGGAAACAGCAGCGTGTCGGGGGATGCGATATTGGCGAGTTACGGAATGTTAATTTTATGCTGCAATTCACCACCGATCATCTCGGCTTTTTTCATTACATTGCATGTGCTCCGAAATTTGCATTTTGTGTGAAGTAGTGGTCCAAAATTCTTTCTATAGCATTTACGGTTTTGACTGGACACTGCCAGAAAAGTCTTATGAGGGTTTTATTTATTCAATTGTGATAAATATGTTTTATATTTTGTATTTGCATCGCTTCTGCTGGCAGTGGGAATGCATACTTTATTGGATTGTATATTATATAGCATAGACTTTGTTTGGTTTATAAAAATGATCCCAAGAGGGGACTGTTATAAATGTGAGAAATACGATACAAGAAAAAGAAAAAAGAAGGTTCGTGTATCCCTTATGCGACTCAGCGAACCCAAGCTCTATTCCGTCTCCCAAGTTGACGACTCTTACTCGAGAAGAGTCGAATGAAGAGAAGGGCAACATGCACAGGTGATAGTCGCTGCCACAGACGAAATGTATGACAACGCGCTCAAGCTGTTGCTGGAGAAAGCGGCACTCGCGCGGCCGATCTCCGTGGATGAATTCGGGAGCACGATGCTAGATCTCTTTGGCTTGCGCGTGCCGCGTATTTTTGGTTTGTTTCTTTCTCTTGCATTGCACGTAAATGACTGTGATCTGACAATAGGCCCGGGGCATTATCAGGCATCGCGGTATCAGGTGGAGTGGACTCAATGGCGGCAGCGTATCTGTCGCATCAGTTTGCGCAACGACACGGTTCGCAGGTGTGCGCTTTCACGGTCGACCACTCACTGCGAGCCAACTCTGCTGCCGAGGCGCTTGCTGTCGGCAACGTGCTACGAAAGATCGGGGTGCATGACCATGCAATTTTGAAGGTCAATTGGCCGCAATATCAACTGCCTCATGGGCCGGTGGACGACATTGACCAGGGCGTCCCGGGCAGTAGCAGCAGCGGCAAGATTAGTGGGATCGAAGACCTCGCGAGACGAATGCGATACGAGGCTCTTGTCAAAGCGATGGCAGTGCGGGGTATTAGGCATCTTGTCGTAGCGCACACGTTGGATGATCAAATAGAGACGGCGATATTGCGGCTTTTAAGGCGGAACGGCAGTTCGTCTTCGTTATCTGGCATGCCACACTCGCCTGTTCGCATTTCTGCTGCAGGCAGTGCTGTTCCCAGAGGAGACTCGGACTATTTTCTTTTACGGCCGCTTCTGTCACATCCGAAGGTAGCTGCCGCAGCGACATGCCGGAACGCAGAGGTTCGGTGGTTCGAAGACCCTACGAACCACGAAGCAAGCTACACGACCCGCAACGCCGTGCGCTCGTTGCTGTCGATGTCCTCGTCCTCGTCCACACCCGAGTATAGCCTTCTGCCGCGAGCCGTGCAGCCAGCCGCGATCGCCGCCGCATGCGCGCGCGTGGGCAAGGCCCGCGAAATGCACGACGCGCGGGCGAAGCAGATCGTCGACAAGGCGCAGGCGGAAGGCAGACTGAAACTGGATCGCGGGGACATGTCGGTGCTGTGGACAATGAAGCCGGACGAGTTGGCCGGCGAGCACGTGTTTGTTGCGGCGAAAGTCCTCACCAGCATCGCCGCCACGGTGACGGGCCGCCTGGATGCCGACGTGCCTCGCAAAAAAGTGATTGACGTTGTCGAGAAAGTTTTCGAGAAGTGCGGTGGCATGCTCGGCGAAGAAAAGAAGACCACGGGGACATTCTCGGCCTTGGGCGCGTTGTGGACGGCAATGGCCCCAAGCAGCCAGGAGAGCACGAAAAAGACAAAATGGAAAACGAAACCCAAGAAAAGACCATCTCCGGTTTCGACCTTGTCCGACACGGAGTATGTCGTCTGGCATATTCGTCGGCAGCCGTTTGCGAGAGAAGCCATACCTGTTTCGTTCGTATCGCTTTCTACGGCGACCACTTCCTCAACCGGCTGGACTGATTGGATTCTATGGGACAAGCGCATCTGGATTCGCCTACGTGACAACCGTAACGGCCTCCAAAATATGCCGCCGCGAAGACTTGTGATAAAGCTGTTGTCCGAGGCCGATCTCGCGTCGATCTTGAAGTACAGCAAGAGCCGCGATGCCGAAGCAATGGCGCTATTTCGTGGACAATTTAGCGCGGCGAAGCTGACTATCCCGATAATATACGACGTCGCTCTCGCAAGGGTAATAGCTTGCCCGACCTTGGACTGGAAGGGGAGGATATCGGAAGCAGACAACAAGTACGTCGACGCTCTAGAATGGGAAGTTATGCCCAGAGCAGCGAACTTGTTAAGCCAAGATGAGAAAAAATACTATTATACAATGTAGATAAAGACTACACGCGCCTCGCACGATGGCGGCCTTCATGTTTTTATCGCAGGCAGTTGTACTATGGAAGACGCGAATTCGCGTGCCTCGTGCCGAAGTTTGGCGTAAGCCTCTTCGCCCATTTCCTCGCGTCGTCTGGCAGCTTCCTCCGCAGCTGCAGCACTATTATTCTCCCTCCAAAACCCGTCCGCGTATCCCCTGAGGTCCCCGTCACTCGTCACGGCACCGTGCACCAGAACCGAGGCTCTGGAACTTTGAATAGCGTTCACGAGCTGCGCCTGCGCCTTCATCATCGCCTGCACGAGGTCGGCGACGGCGCCCACTGGTGCTGTGCCGTCGTACGCAAAGCCGCGGTCCAAGGATACGAGGGCGAGAACAAAGCGAGGAATGCGGCGAGTCCCGGCAAGATACAGTGATATGGCGGCAATCATCTCAAATCCTGCGAGCACGCCGTCACGGAGACGGAGAAGTTCCGTAAAAGTAATGTAGTATTCTCCCTGTGCCGGAATTGCTGCCGTGGGCACCCCGTCGCGGAGGTCGACGGTAAAAGGGATAAGCAGAACGACGCAGTATATGCCGGCGATTGCTAGCAAAATGGCAAGAAGCGGAATGCGGAGAGCCAGGAACTCGCGACCGCCAAAGAGACGCGAGCTTGTCGTGAGGCAGAGCATCGCGACATGTGGCAGGAACTTCTGAAGCAGCGTCGGCAGCCTATAAAACATCAACAAGAGCATATTGCGGTCGTCGACGCTGTCGCACCACGCCGGCAGCTCGGCCAGTTGGCTGACGGCGTTGCTATCGGCCTTGTTGCCGCTACCGACGGAGCTGACGAGACTGATCAGTGCCGCAAGGACGTGGAGAGACACCGCTGCTTGTGCGGAACGCGTGAGCGGTGTAGACGGTGTCGGACCAGCGACGGAGCGCGCAACTCGCCATGTCTGATATGTCCGCAGCACGCGCGGAAAGACTAAAGGCGCAGCAAGTACAACGAGCGTCGTCAGCGCGGACATCTTGTCCGGGTGCTGGTGACCGTATATACGAGTAAAGTAAGTGGAACATATCCCAACCTCCGCAGCCGCACCCTTTCCAGTTCACTATCCGCCCACACAAGCAATGAGCGACATCGACGCGCTCCTCGCCCGCGAGTCCTCGCTTCTCGACAAGGACTCGGAGATCGCCCGCATACTGGCGTGCTTCCCACTCGACGCCTACTCCGTTCTGGACCTCCTGCCCGGCGCCGCGGCGCCCGAGATCCGCGCCCAGTATCGCCGCAAATCCTTGCTCATCCACCCGGACAAGACGTCCAACCCGGCCGCACCCGACGCCTTCGCAAAGCTCAAGACTGCCGAAGCGGCACTAGCCGACGACGCGAAGAGACAGGTGCTTGACGACGCGTTCGCGGACGCGCGCAAGCTCGTGCTGGCGGATAAAGACCACGCCCCCCTTGAGTCGCCGGCGTTCACGGCCGCCTGGCGGGAAAAGATCAAGGTCGTGCTCGTCGAGGCTGAGTTGCGCCGGCGAAGGCGCGACAAGCTGGCCATGCAGCAGCAGGGCCGCGAGCGCGACAAGGAAGAACAGGAAATCGAAGAACGCAAGCGCAAGCGCGATGAGCGGGAGCGCTGGGAAAACACTCGCGACGAGCGCATCAACAACTGGCGCTCTTTCCGCACAACTGCAGAGTCAAAAAAGAAAAAAACGAAAAAGAACGTCCTCGGCTGAGTGACGTCAGTAGTATATGTTTCCCTTAGTTCTATCTACTTCACTTGACATTCAATGGCGTTCAGGTTCAATCTAGTTTTTCCATCTGGTGTGTATGTTTGTTGTACAGTACAAATATTCAAAAACCGTTATTCCTTTTAATATTATCAATACACATTTACTCTCTTAATCTAACTAAGCCTTATTCAACTTCCCGCATTGCGGTACACTCCGACAGCCATCCACTCCACTTTCCCCCTAGCGTTGCTGCTGCGACTGTCTCGGCGACGTCGGCGAATATTGCGGCGACGTGGGACTAAAGCTTGGCGACGTAGGACTATAGGTCGGAGACGTTGGACTGAAGTTGGGACTCGTTGGGCTGTATGTTGGACTCGTCGGGCTAAAGCTGGGACTTGTCGGGCTAAAGCTGGGACTAGTCGGGCTATAGGTCGGACTGGTCGGGCTGAAACTCGGACTCGTCGGGCTGTAAGTCGGACTCGTCGGGCTAAAACTCGGACTTGTCGGGCTGTACGTTGGCGACGTCGGCGAATAGCTCGGGCTCGTTGGACTATAACTAGGCGACGTCGGCGAGTAGCTCGGCGAGGTCGGAGAGTAGCTAGGAGACGTCGGCGAGTAGCTGGGCGAAGTCGGAGAATAACTCGGACTAGTCGGACTATAGCCTGGAGAGGTAGGCGAGTATCGCGGAGACGTAGGCGAATAGCCAGGACTCGACGGTGCTATTTTCGTTAGTCTTGGACATCTAATCTTAAGGCACAATAGATGACTTACAGAAACGAGGCGACGAAATGTACCCCGGGCTTGCGCTCATACCAGGCGACGAAGGACTATACGCAGGAGATCCAGGCGAATATCCAGGCGAATAAGCAGGCGACGTCGGGCTTGTTCCAAATGACGAAAATGGAGACGTCGGGCTGTATCCCGGCGACTGCGATCCAGCCCCGTAAGGACTCGCGCCAAATCCGCCTCCGTACTCCGTAAGTCCACCTGAACGGTCTTCAACAGCTCCAGAACCCACAATTGGCGAGAACGACGCCATCTGGTCCGGCGAACCGATGTATGTCGTACTGTCGCCATACATTGGCGACCGGCTGTCGTATGGCGTTGCGGCTCCGCCAACTTCAGCTCCACCATTAATGTTCACAGCAGCCATTTGGCTGTAGTCTACCGGCAAGCTGCTGTAGGTCTTCTCGTCCAACATGACATCAAACTCACCAGTGCCAAGGGGTGCGAGTTGGCCCAACATAATGTTCTCCGACACTCCCTTGCAATCATCCAACTCCGCTGCTGCGGCCGCCTCAAGTAAAATCTCGACCGTCTCTTCGAATGAGCAACGCATGAGTGCACCTGTATCCGCTCGGTTAATTCCGTGGCGCGTAATTGCCATAAGGTGACCGCGTGATGTCATCACATCCACCAACAAAGCCAAATGTCGGTAGTTCACGTATGAACCATCAAATGCAATAACATTCATAATTTCCTTGTAAAGTGCTGCCCGGGTCGCCTCAATGCCAAGAACCGACATCACTTCAACAAAAGAGTTTGTGTACGTTCTGGTATAGTCCACGCCGTCAACCGCCATGACGGCCGACAGATTGACACCATCCGTCTCCAGAACCCACTCCTTCTCTTTCTGATACTCGCCACTTGCATTTGCCACATTGGGTTCATATTCCATCATGAACACTCGTGAAATTCCCTCAATTCCGCTAAGAGAAATAGACTCGAGCATGTGAGCTTCGACTCTTTTCAGGGTCGTGTCTTCTTCAGCATCCATGTCCTCGTCCATAGCCTTCGGGTCTCGGAGAACCCTGCATCGAATAACCAGCTTCTCGGCATTATCCTCAGACCAAATCAAAAACAGATCTTCTTTGAATACCTGGCCAATCTTCTCCGCAACGTCACTCATAGTAAGCTGCCGATCGAGCATCTTCGCGCGGTCCAATTCAAACCGAAGAAGCCATGGCGATTGTTTGTGAATCGTAGCCTCGACCTGCTCGTCTGGAATACTGAAATAGGCCTCAACCGTATCTTTGTCTTCCTCGATCACTGTACTATGAGGATCCGGATCATAATAAATCTCAGTCGTCGATGTCACAGTTCGCAAGGTAGTATGCTCAATAGCACTCTGCACCACCTTGGCCTTGTCCATCGATTTTGCATACTCTGGCAGCAAGTAAACACTCAAACTCGGAGTCTTGATGTTCTTGGCAATGTTCAAAATTTCTTTCAGACGCGGCACGCCAAGGGTAACGTTCTTAGAAGACACACCGGCATAATGGAAAGTATTCAGAGTCATTTGGGTTGCAGGCTCTCCGATAGATTGCGCTGCGATTACACCAACCATCTCTCCTGGCGCGACAACGGATCGGCTGAATTGCGCCTGTACCTGTCCGATAACCCAATCAAACGCTACCCGATTGAGACGATATTCCTCAAATACTCGCTTGCACGCCAATCGAGAACGAACAAGGCACTGGAACAACGTCGTTGCGTTTCCCTGTACCTCTTGCACAACGGAATCGTCGCCCCGGACGACAATGATACCTTGACAGAGTTGTCGAACTTTCTCCACAACTTCCACGGGAGTCAAATCGCTAGCCTTTTGGCGGTCAAGATGGAAAATCTGCTGCGAGTTTCGGATAATGCGCTGAATGTTTACCGGTAGTGGCCAGGCGTCTTCTCCATTCTTAAACACAAATCCGCGTAAGAATGTACGATCAGTGGTAAGTTGCTCAAACTCATCGTCTAGGGTGCGTTGCACGTCCACGTCGCCAATTATCTCATTGCCACACTCCAAAAGTGATGGTTTCAGCGACCACAACGAGTCCATAAGGTCGATCTTGAATCTGCGTTCGAACGCATCGTTCGATCCAGATATAGAGTCAATGCTCTGCTTTTCAACAAAAGTCGCGTCCAAACCATCTTCGCCATATACAAGCTGAATGACATCCCCAAGCGAGTTGCGAACAGTACCATCGTACTGGACGCTGATATCTTCCAGTGCTTTAACCAGACGACGCTGAATATAACCCGTTTCTGCTGTCTTCACCGCAGTATCAATAATGCCCTCTCGTCCAGCCATAGCATGGAAGAAAAATTCTTGAGGCGTCAAACCGCGAAGATAAGAGTTCTCAATGAATCCTCGCGACTCGGGGCTATAATCATCCTTCGTAAAGTGTGGTAATGTGCGATATGAAAATCCGAATGGAACTCGCTTTCCCTCCACAATTTGCTGGCCCACGCATGCAGACATCTGAGAAATATTGATAAATGAACCCTTGGAACCAGCGACAACCATCTGCTTAACGTTATTCGCTTCAGTCAAACTAGTCTCCGCTGATCTTCCGGCGGTGTCACGAGCCGTGTTCAACACCTTACTAACTTTCTGTTCGAAAGATTCACGCAAGGTCATACCCGGATCCGGCGCAAGATTGTTAGCTTGAGCGTCCAAAATAATCTGTCGAACTTCGCGCTTTGCTTGAGAAATAGTATTCGTAATATTACGCATAGTCTTCGCATCAGCAATAGTATCACCAATACCAATCGAAAAGCCGTTATGAAGGAGCCAGTAGTTCACGACCGTCTGTACGCCACCGATGAAATCTCGAGAGGCATATGGTCCCTTTTCTCTCATAATAGTATGGATCAAACCGCCGCTAGTAGCACCAACAGTCTTCTTGTCGACGACACCGTACATTATCTCGCCATTCTCAATCATCATACCATTATCTTTGACACTAAGAAGCGTGTTCTTATCATCGAAGCGCTGGAGGTTAATGCCCTTAGGAATAACCATGCTCATCATTTGCTTACCGGTCCATAAAGGCTTGGGCTTGAGAACAGCAGGAACCGGAACAGCGCCATCCCAGTTTGGAACCCAGTACAAAACATTCATAACCTGATCAAAAGTTAAAAACGTATCTCGCCTGGTCATCTTTCGAACGCCACATAATGTATCCTGCACGATACCCATAACCGGTTTGTTCGACTGGGGGGAGACAATCTGCAACGGCACTGCGCAAATTTGAGTCAATTCAGCACGGGTCTCTTCCGATTGTGGGACATGCAAGTTCATCTCGTCTCCATCGAAATCGGCGTTGTAAGGAGAAGTCACAGACAAATTTAATCGAAAAGTTGAATAAGGCATAACCTTCACTCTGTGAGCCATCATCGACATTTTGTGCAAAGATGGCTGACGATTAAAAAGAACTGGATCATCATCCACGATGTGTCGCTCCACCTTCCAGCCATACTGCAAGTTGATTTCGCCAGCTCGCTTATGATAACGCAAATCAATTCTTTCACCATTGTCCCGGATAACATATTTGGCGCCAGGGTGTTCATTTGGCCCGTTGCGAACAAGCTGCGTCAGCTTATGGATATTATAAGGCGTGACAATTTCGGGATATGTTAACGTTCTGGCAATACTGCGAGGGACACCAACTTGATCGAGAGCAAGATTCGGGTCACCGCTGATAACCGTACGAGCAGAAAAATCAACGCGCTTTCCCATAAGATTTCCACGAAGACGGCCCTCTTTTCCTTTCAGGCGTGCACGAATACTCTTCACAGGCCTACCGGATTTCTGAAGCGCCTGAGGTTGTCCCGCAATGTCATTGTCCATATACGTCGCCACATGAAACTGGAGTAAAGATTCAAACTCGTTTAAAACATGAGCAGGAGCACCTTCTTGGTCGCATCGACGTACGTTAGCGTTTGCTTTAAGAATGTCAGCCAACTTATATGTCAAATCATCCTCTCCACGGGCGGCCTCTGTGATCGCGATACTGGGCCGCACAGGTGGGGGAGGCACAGGAAGAACGGTAATGACTAGCCACTCAGGTCTTGCATAGTCAACATTCAACCCAAGTCGATCCAAATCCTGATCTGAGATATGTTTAAAAACATTGAGAATATCTTGCGGCTTAAGCTGACGGCGCTCAGGTTGATCCGACTCCTCGTTTTTATCCTTTTTCCACGTTCCCCATAACTTCAACCCGTCACGACGAATAGTCGGTTGAGAATTGCCACATCCGCCATGTGACACCTTTTTGGGAGTATTCTGATTGAACTCTTCATCGTCGTTGGGGGCATCAGTCTCGCACATCATTTTCGCTTTGCATAATGACCAAACTGCTTGGAATCGGCGCTTCGGGTCACGAATCTTGATCGCTTGCGCAAACGCGGGATTGCTCTTCACAAATAAGAGTAAATCTCAAGGAACTTGCTGGAAAAAGAAAAAAAATGGCAAAGCATCTTAGTACTTACTTCGTCCAGTTTCAGTTTGCCACAGTGAAAGCACACAGCTTCGCAAATCTTCTTGATCTTGCTGATGAATCCTGGAGAAGGCCTGTTAACAACACTGTGCATGTCCACGAGAGCATCTAGATGTAAGCTAACCAATGTGGAAAACTGGCTTCGCAAGTTCAATATGACCAAAATGACCGCAGCACTCGGTCATCCCTTCGCCGCACTGATACAGTCATTCAAATATCAATATCTTCGTGTTCAAAGTAAGGAAATAGCAGCACAACCTCAATGCAAACACATACAGTTTCGCACTTGAAGTTCCTATCAATAGACCCCAAACGAGAATCGTTCAGACCACCAACACGAGGACGCTGTCGGGTCTCATCCATCGTTTCCGGATATTCGATCTTAGCAACACTCATCGCTTTCTTCATAAAATATCAGTAAACCAATACAGCATCACGATGCAAAACAAAGGATGCTTACAATCTCCTCAGGCGATAGGATACCGAATTGGATCTGCAGGCCGCATCTAGTCAGTACACGTCACAACAATAATCCGCTCCAGCCCGCACGTATACCATCCGTGTAATATTTCTGCTGTACAAAACATAAAAAACCAATAAACTGATACATACCTCCTTGACCGTCTTCAACGGGGCCGACGAGTAAGTGAAGCTCATTGTGGAGACTATTCAAGGGACCGAGGTCACAGGCTGTGAAGTCTTTCCGCTCTAAAGAGCTAGTTCCTCTTGCAATTCTAGACGTCCCAAGTACTAAAACAATCCAAACAGAAAGAATAACTATTGATGGAATGCTAGACTGGGACGGGCTGAAATCAGAGAAGAGGATCGGAGATGGTGATGGGTTAAGCCCGTGCCTAGCAAGAGAGGAAATTAAAAATCGGGCGGATGGCGAGTAAAATGGGCTGCTGATACCAGATCTACTCATGTGCCCAAATATTCAACACAGTAAAGCCAAATCTCGACCAACTTTTAAGCGATGATTTTATTTGTTCTAGCAATGCAGTCTATATCCACAACGGAGTGTTCTAAATTATATGTCGTTCATCTCTGTGAGATTTAATAACAAAGAGCCATGCAAGAAGGCATTCAATTCCTACCTATCGTACACAAACACCACACAACACCAACCGATCCGAAACTGCCACTCGCTAATCGCACGCGTTCATGCAGACAAGACATACAAAATAAAATGATACAAACACCGATTACCCACAAATTAGATATATACAGAGCCTAATAAACGCATCCGTTTTATTGACCACTTTTCCGTCTCTGACCCCGTCCTGGTCCTGTGCTTGAAGGCTCACCTTCACCTGACACTGTAACAGGATCTGGATATTTCGCAACTGTATCGGCCAGAAAGTCGAACTGCTCAGTCTTGAGGACAGCTTGTTTCAGATGGGCAGGCGAGACCCGTTTGGCGTTGCGCAATCGTGCTTGGCCACACGACTCTTGCACCAGCGAGATCATAAATAGTTCGAGTGCCTTAGCAACCACTAGCGGTGTCGCCTGGGCAACCTTGCCGATGTCGTCGTCGGCCTGCATGATTTTCTTTATTCGCGCCTGTGAAATGACTGTTAGGCATAAAAATACAAAATAAAACGATCTAAGCCCAAAAAATGCAAACAAAATATGGAACATACCACCGGGAAACGCGTTTTCACAATAGGCACGTGCTGAACAGGGTCAGTTGACGAAGAAGGAGCAGCTCCATAATCTGAGTTGGAGGCCATGTGCGCGCGGGATGAGCATGCGAAGCTACAAGTATGGACGAAATAAATATGCCGTGAGCGACAGCGCCAGGACAGGTCAGAGCCCCTGTATTTATATCCGAGCCGCAGTCTGCACTTGTCATCGATCCCTGACAAGAATTGTCTTAAGCCGCTCCTTCGGCTGGCTGTATGGGTGTTTTCGATATTCTGTGTGAAATAAATATATTGCCAGCTGTATTACGGGGTTGATCTTTCTGCCCCACTCATACAATTGATTTATCAGTCCGATCAGTAGAGGGATGACGTTTGATACGGATTTTTGATACGGACTCGTACCCTTACCCTGATACTAACCAATCTCTCTGCCGTGCACTTTTTTTTCGTAGTTAGAATTTTCAGATCAAGAGACAGTCTTTAAACGTAATTTTACTGATAGCATGTTTAGCAAGTTCGGCACTATGATGCGCAAGCACACCGTAAGTTGGCGTACCTGCTTTGCAATGTATAAACTAGTTCACGTTAAAGTGAGTAAACGCCCGTAGAAATACACCACGTTGCACACACACCACATATAAATTTCGTTTCAGAAGCCCCGTCCATGACCATGCACCGTATAAAATCAACCAAAAAGAAATGCTAAAACACTACTATGCCAAAGTCTAACAAATTATCACACTAGTTTCTCCAATTGAAGCTCAGTATTCTTGATTATCCCGTCCGGACCGACAATGCAACCGTCTGCTGCTTCGACACTGCGATCTGACTGCGTTACTTCAGCGGAAGAGTAATTATTCAGGTCACCTGCCATTTCCGCTTCTCCATCTTTCTCTTGAATCTTTTCTTGTTCAGCCTTGCGCTTTGCCTCTTCCTCGTCGCGTACCCATCGTCGAAAGATGGGCACGGATAACGACGAAAATGTAAGTTGTTCAATCTGATACAAAATAATAGGAATCTGGAGCATCTGTTTCACTTGGTCGTCGATTCCAGTATGATTAGCATATAGCGCATTTATCAGTGGTACTCCAAGAGCAGGCGTCTTTGCTGGGATCACGTAACAGAGAGCGATGCTATCGGCCTTGTTGAATCTAAAAAAGTCGAAGACTTTATCGACATACTTATTTCGTGAGCGAATCTTGTGCGACCCCCGAGATATAAGAAGAGTAGTTCCCAAAAAAAACCAATAAAGGCCCATATTCATCATCAACACAAGTGCCTTTGATTGCGAAGTAGTAACCTTGAATGCACCTGTCGCGAAACAAGATGAGAATGTCGACCACATGATTAATATAAGGAACACGCTGCTGAATTTATTGATTTGGAATTTCTCAGCAATCCATTTAACCTGCTTGGTGAAAATGTTGCGTAAAACTTGACCAACAAACAGAGGAACGAATACGGTAAGTCCAAGCTGCTTGAACACCGACCGATAAAGCGCACTATAACTGTTTCCAGCACCGCTACTTGGCCGTAGATCGCCCCATTCAGGCGACGACGACATATACATGCTGATCAAAGCTGGCGACAGTACGGGCGAAAGCAGATTGCCTAAGAAATGATTAGTACCCCTTGTTCATACGACTAAGCCAACTTCCAAGTACAGTAGCCTACCTATGGTAACCTCGATCAGGGTCGCGGCAGCATTTCCGTGGGCATTCCTAGTGAACACCACATTTGACCCAATAGTTGTAGGTGTGCAACCGAGCAAAATAAATCCTCCCAGAACCGGTAAGTTCAAATTGCTGTCGTTCGCTTTCAACGCCGCGAACGTGAAAGCGAAAAAGAAGCAACTAGTATAAAGATACGACATAATCTGTGCGACCAGATGGACTCTATATAGGCCGGCAGTTTTGATGAGGACCTTTGTATCCATAGTCAATCCAGAAATAAAGAAAATCATGGCGGGGCACACGTAAATGACTGAATATTGAGCGGCTATCCATCCCCCCTTTTTCCCGAGGTTTGGAACAAGATATGCAATGAGAATTGCCAGTCCAAGGCATTCCAGGAACCATTGGTCAATCACGAAGTTTAAGATATCTTTCCATGTCAATCTCTTGATATACGCCTTAACCTTTTCGGGTACTTCTCTGATACCCATGATGGCGTGCTGATTATACCTCCAGTAAATAGTATCCGGCCAAGTTAATTAAAAACCCCGTTCGTTATGACTGTATATCTTAAAATTTCTGTTCTTGTCTCATGTGCCGAATTCGTCTGGTCACCGTACTCTAAGAAAGATGCTGCTTTGACCTGCTCAGTAACGAGATTAGCTATCAATGGCCAATTTTAATTTTGAAAAAGCGATTCAATGATAAAAACTTGGCGTCTCTTAATAGACAATTACGTAGAATACCATGAAGACGACTGATACTTCTAGCTTCTAGCAGGGTGGCCAATTACTTACAATATGAGCTGTCCTCGTGCAGGAAACGACGCCACTGTCCAAAACGTTCCACGCAGACGCAGAACTGCAAGGATTCTTTTAGAACAGGTAATGTGCAAACCTATTCTACACAGCTGGAAAAAGAAGGCCAGTAGAGCAATAATTAATGAGGAAGGAGAGGTGTAGGTTAAATTTGTCGACCCCGGGATGTCGAAGTCATTAAAGCGCCCGCCGGGAATTTAATTGTTCGGGCGCCGTTCCGGGGCAACGAACGGCGCATGGCAATCCCGCCGGATACCCGTTAAACTCCTAACCCGACGCTCTTGCGTCTTGTAGATCACGTGCAAAACAGTGCGGGACACAAACAAGTATTCATATCGAACATATGATATATGCCGCCTTTGCAGTATGATAAATAGCATGTCAAGTTCTTTTGAATTTGCTGAGAGATCAGTTGATGCTTTCTGCTTCTGTGTCACGATCGACAGGAAGCGATCATAGTCATGGAGCAGCTCATGGCCGATTATGTTCTCGAGGAGTTCTAATATATTCACAGGCTTTTGAGACTCTGATAAAAAAATAATTCGGCAACAGAATTGACGCTAAAGTTTCCGCTAAATTTTCGCTGGCGCTTTGATCAGAAATCATTTGCAAGTTGCTGAAGGAAGCAAGCATCTTTTATATCACTGTGCCTCGGGGAGGAAGCCAGAAACCCTAGCCTCATGACTAAAATATCTAGGCCCGTCAGAAAAAAGCACACGTTAGTCACACTTACGTCCATAAATTCCGCAGCACAAGACAGATATGCTCGAGGAACTTAAAATCCTCCGCTCGAACATCGTCCGATTAATTAGTAAAGCACATGGAGCATATCGTCTAGTTCTTGCGGTTACTTTCTCTCTCGACACTTATTACCGCGAACTTGTGCTGAGGAGTAGGACCAGTTAGTTTGCATAGTTCGTTCCCGGGGCTATGAAGGCGCAAGCACGGCCTCTTCCCGCTGCGCTCGAACCGAAGTCAGAGAGGTCGTCTTCGTCACCAACGAGTTCCGCAAAGCCATTTACGGCTCCGACAGCAGCCAACGCCCCTACGCCAGCGTATATTATGCCTGCTGCCGAGCTCACGGCTACTTCCATACAGACACAGACACAGACACAGACAGCTTCTTCTTTGAATAGCACGGCTAATAATGAACGGACTCAGCACGCTTTGCAGAAGCCTGCTCAGGAACAACCTCCTCAACCAGTACTGAAACAACAGCAACAACAGCAACAACAGCAACAACAGCAACAACAGCAACAACAGCAAC
>JAKTPS010000226.1:0-17662 GCA_030556275.1 Lipomyces sp. NRRL Y-27488 | reverse complement strand
GAGAGAGTAATTCTATGCAAAGCAAAAACACAAAGACATGTCCGTCCGGCCGGTCTCGATCGACGGCCACCGAACACAGCAGCCGGGGCGCACGTCCAAGCACCACCGCGGCCGGAGCTCGCGGTCGGCGCCGCCGCCCGCGGACGGCGCGATCGCGGCCGGCACGCCGGCGGCGACGCGGGATGCGGCGGCGGTGACGGCCCGGCAGCATCTCTACAACAACCACAGCAGGCATCGGAACAGCACGAGCAGCGGCGCGGCCGCGGACGACGCGCACGAGGGCACGGCCAACGATCGGCCGGCGGGATGTGGCTGCGTGATCCTGTAACCCCGTCTTTTCAATTCCTCTTGTTTTTCCCTTTTTCTTCCTTGCGGCTACTGCAAGATCGAGTACGAATCTGGGTCGGGGTCTCAATATCATGTGTGTGGCCATGTCTTTGTGTTTTTGCTTTGCATAGAATTACTCTCTCGTGCGTCTGTTGTCTTGTTTTTTTCTTGTTTTGTGCTGCTTGTTTGGGATCGGGTCTCGTTTGCTCTTGTTTATCTCTTTTATCTATATCGGTCGGGTTTTTTTTTTTTGCCTGCTTAGCTTGATTGTTCGCTTGTCTTGTGTGTCTGTGTCGGGGATCGTTGCACGTCTCCGCAACCCGGTCGCGGCAGCCGCTTGCTGGTTTCACCGTCTTCTCTTACGATGTTGTATATACGCATGCTTCTCCGGCCGGCTCTGCAATGCAGGACCCGTTGCTAGCCGGCCGTGTTGCTGTTCTCTTGCGAAGTCCTCGTTTCCGGTCTTGGTGGCGGAGTTGTGGGTTGGTCGTCTCATTTGTTTCATAGTTTTGTCTCTCGAGTCTTTTTTTTTTTACTGTAGCATGGAAATATTACACTTGTATATCTGCATTATTTTATATGCGATGTTCGTTTATCATACAACCTCGGTCTTGTCCCTCAAAACTTCATCCGGCGCTCCATGTCGGTGTGGAATTCTGCTGGCCGCGCGTCCACCATGCCTGTACACCAAGTTAGCTTCATCCGGACGAAAGAGTCGACGAGGAGAAAGAGCGAGACTCACCTCCGTAGACGTCCTCCCAGTCGACGCTCGTGTCCCGGCCGAGCAGGATCTCCGTCGCGACGTCGGACCGCGCACCAGGCGCACCCGCCGAGCCGAGCATGTCGGCGCGGCGGAGCACGTCCGCGTAGAACGGGCCGGCGGCACGGCAGGCCTCGAGCTCCATGACGCGCTTGACGGGCTCGTGCGTGCCAAACAGCCGCCGCAGCGTCTCGAGCTTGAGCTCGAGCTGCGTGTCGTCCCACTTCTCGAGGCGCGCCGCGAGCGGGTGCGTACCCGCGGACGAGAGCGGCGTGGAATTCAGCGTGTCCGCGATCGGCGCGGGCGCGTGGCGCGCGGCGACGTGGTCCTCGAGCGCGGGCACGGTCGCGGTGGGAACGGCGGGCGCCGGCACGGTCGTCGCGTACGGCGCCGCGGGCACAATGCGGAGAGACTGGGCGCGGTGGTCAGCAATTGCACAGGCAAGATCAGAACGACAGGACATCGCGGCATACCATTTCTGCGTGTGTGGTTGTGGTTGTGGATGTGGTGATGTGTTTGCGATTGCGGCGGTTTGATCCTGGTTGATTTCGAAGCGCCGGGAACATGAGAAAGTACAAACCCCCGTTTATGCTGACAATTTTGATCTCCCAACAGTCACGTGAATTATCACGTGCAGGCTCAAAATTTCTTCTCCCAACGACCGGCGATGAGCTCGAGGACACGAGGAAGAGTAAGAGACAGAAGAGAGAACACTCCGCATGGACGACGACAAATGACAGAAGACGCAAAGAGACCAACAGCGAAGGCGCGGGCGTCCCGGCCGCAGTCGTTCGAGGCGCTGGGCCTGTCCAAGTCGCTCGTCGAGGCGCTGAGCTCGATGGCCATCCGCCGACCGTCCCAGATCCAGGCCGCGTGCATTCCCCAGATCCTCAAAGGTGGGTCCTTTTCTTGTCATTGCTGCTTGAGTGTAGCGAATTGCTGATGATGGTGTGTGTGTGTACAGGCAAGGACTGCATAGGCGGGGCGCGGACAGGATCCGGCAAGACGATCGCGTTCGCGGCGCCGATACTACAAAAGTTTTCCGAGGACCCGTTCGGTGTCTTTGCGCTCGTCCTCACGCCGACCAGGTATGCACTCACAATGAGATGCTCTACGCCGTCTTGTGTCACTAACCCTCGCTCGACAGAGAACTCGCGCTGCAGATCTCGGAGCAGTTCAGCGCGCTCGGCGCGAACATGAACCTCAAGCAGGCCGTCGTCGTCGGCGGGCTCGACATGGTCGCGCAGGGCCTCGCGCTCCAGCAGCGGCCGCACGTCGTGGTCGCGACGCCCGGCCGGCTCGCCGACCACATCCGCAGCAGCGGCGAGGAGGCCGTCGCGGGCCTGCGCCGCGTGCGCTTCCTCGTGCTCGACGAGGCCGACCGGCTGCTCACGCCCGGCTTCGGCCCGGACCTCGAGACCTGCATGGGCGTGCTCGGCGCGCCTTCGCGCCAGACGCTGCTGTTCACGGCCACGGTCACGCCCGCGGTCATGCAGCTCAGGGACAAGTTCGGCGACAAGGTCTTTACGCACGAGGTCGCCGCGGCAGGGAGCGGCGGCGCGGACGCGGCGGCGACGCCGGACACGCTCGCGCAGAAATACCTGCTCGTGCCGTCCCACGTGCGCGAGGCGTACCTCGTCGCGCTCCTCAGCGCGCCCGCGAACGCAACCAAGTCCGCGATCGTGTTTGTGAACCGGGCCGCGACGGCCGAGGTGCTCAAGCGCGTGCTGCGGACCGCGAGCACGACCATGGACGCCGTCGCGGACGCGGGCGGCATCCGCGTGACGTCGCTCAGCTCGCACCTGTCCCAGGCCGAACGCACCGCGTCGCTCGGCCGGTTCCGCGCGGCCGCCGCGCGCGTGCTCGTCGCGACCGACGTCGCCTCGCGCGGGCTCGACATCCCGACCGTCCAGCTCGTCGTCAACTACGACCTGCCCGGCGACGCCGACGACTACATCCACCGCGCCGGCCGCACGGCGCGCGCCGGCCGCGCCGGCGAGTGCGTCTCGTTCGTGACCGAGCGCGGCGTCGCGCGCGTGCAGGCCATCGAGGCCCGGGTGGGCCGGCGGATGGACAAGTACGACGGCGTGGACGAGAACGTCGTCATCCGCGACTTCCTCCAGCCCGTCTCGAACGCGAAGCGCGAGGCCGTCATGGACCTCGACCGCGAGGACGGCCGGGCGGCGGCGGGCGGCGGCGGGCGCAGCAAGCGTGTCGCGAAGCGGCGGAGGCGCGACCTCGTGTCTGCAGAGGAGGTCTGATCTGTCTGCGACCGGAAAGAGGGATGTGTACGATATATCGAAGAAGAATAGACTAGATTTTATGATCCATCCTAGACCTCGTCTTGCTCGACCTGGTCGCAGAGACCTCGAGAGCATGAGCCTGCTGGCGACTATTGCCGGCGACTGCGGAGCAGCTAAACACCACCCGGCATTAGTCATAACATTGTCCAAACGCGAAGGTGTCTTTGATATGTCAACCGACAGACATACTGGGTTTTCCCTTTTCTTCTTCTTCTTGATATACACGGCACTATGATACTAGCAGCTCAAGAGACCCGACTCTTGGTGTGATAGAGATATAGAAGAGGTGAGCCTGCAGACGCGGCGACGTCATATAAGAGACGCAAGCACGTGCTGCGTGCGGCGCGTCTTCGTCATTTTTTTTCCGTCGTCCTCGAGGCAGCAGAAAAGAGCAGGCAGCAGAACAAAAAGACGGGCTCGAATGTGGACGCGGAATGGCGCTCTGCTCGATAAGAGCAATACAGAGAGCACATGTGCTGGAGATCTGCAGCCTGTAAACACATATCATTCACAGAAGAACAAACAAAGCCAGAAAAGTGGTCAGAACACTAAACTCAAACCCGCCCCGGGGCGCCTTCAAAGGCTTCTTCTCTGCTCTCTGTCCCTTTATATATATCTCCGCGTCCTCCTCCTTCTCCTCCTCTCACCGCTTCTTCTCGCCCTCTCCTCTTTCTTTCGTCCGTCCTTGCACATCACACAGCATGTCCGAGCCCCCGAGCGACCCGCTTCTGCACTTTGACGGCGAGGGCGCGAGCCCGCCGGCGCTGTCGCGGCGGATCTCAAACGCCTCGTCCTCGTACTCGTCCGGCGACGACATCATCCCTGCCGCGCGGCCGGGCATGCGCGCCCAGCAGTCCTACCAGCAGCAGCTCCACCAGCAGCAGCTCCACCAGCTCCAGCAACAGCAGCAGCCACTGCCCGCCACGCCGCCGGCCGGACCGGCGGCGTCCTACTTGCAATATAACACCACCGACGACGCCGCCGACCGCGCCGACCCGGACCAGCACCGCGTCGGCCGGCGCATCAGCCGCGCGTCGACGTCCTCGCTTGGCGGCGGCCCGCTCACGCCGTCGCTCACGCGCGCGCGCTCGGCCAGCCGCTTCCTCGAGGACCACCGGCCGGGCCACCACGAGTCCGTCCTCGGGAGAATCGACGCGCCGTCCGCGCTCTACGCCGCCAGCGACGGCGGCAGCGACGACGACGACGGCGACGGCGCGGACGGCGAGTACGGCTTCTACGAGATCTCCAGCAGCAACGGCGGCGACGGCTACACGGTGCTCGAAGGCGGCCGGCCGGGCGGCCGCGGCCGCCACAGCCGCGCCGCGTCCGCCGCCAGCGGCATGGGTGCGGCCGGCCAGTTCGACGGCGGCCTGCCCGGCCTCGCCGGCGACGGCGAGCAGAAGAAGAACGGCATGAAGATGGCGTTCATGAACATGGCAAACAGCATCATCGGCGCCGGCATCATCGGCCAGCCCTACGCGCTCCTGCAGTGCGGCCTCGCGACGGGCTTGATTCTGCTGGTCGGCCTGACGTTTGTCATCGACTGGACCATCCGGTGAGTACCCTTTTTTTTTAAAAACCTCTCTCGAGTCTGCGCTAACAAGGAGCAGGTTGATGGTGATCAACGCAAAGCTGAGCGGCACAAACTCGTACCAGGCCACCGTGTCTGCCTGTTTTGGCCGGGCCGGCTACTTTGCCATCTCGCTCGCGCAGGGCCTGTTTGCCTTTGGCGGCTCGATCGCGTTTACCGTCATCATCGGCGACACGATCCCGCACGTCGTGTCCGCCGTCTTCCCCGGCGCCGCGTCCGTGCCCGTCATCAGCCTGCTCACGCAGCGCAGCCCCGTGATGGTCCTGACGATCGCCTTCATCTCGTTCCCGCTCAGCCTGAGCAAGAACATCGCGAACCTGGCCAAGGCGTCGCTGCTGGCGCTCATCAGCATGCTCATCATCATCCTCGCGGTCCTGATCGAGGGCGCGCGCACGCCGGCCGAGATGCGCGCGACGCGCCCGTTCGCCCCCCAGATCCTCACGCTCAACTCGGGCGTCTTCCAGGGCATCGGCGTGATCTCGTTCGCGTTCGTGTGCCACCACAACTCGCTGCTCATCTACGGCGCGCTGCGCAAGCCGACGCTCGACCGCTTCGCGCGCGTGACCCACTGGAGCACGGGCGTGTCCATGGTGGCCTGCATGACGCTCGCGCTCGCCGGCTTCCTCACGTTCGGCGACAAGACCGACGGCAACGTGCTCAACAACTTTGACGGCACGAACGCGGTCATCAACGTCGCCCGGCTCTGCTTCGGCTTCAACATGCTCACGACGTTCCCGCTCGAGATCTTTGTCTGCCGCGAGGTCCTGCTCGACTACATCTACACGACGATCGCGACCGCGCGCGCGCGCAAGCGCGAGACCGAGTACGACGCGCTGCGCGCCGCCGCGGGGCTCGAGGACGACGGCGTGCTCGTCGCGCGCGACGCGCACGGCAACGTCGTCATCCTCGAGGACGAGGACGACGACGCCGAGGAGGCCATGCTGAGGCCGTCCCTGTTCGCCCACGTCGCCACCACCGCCGGCCTCTCGCTCGGCGCGCTCCTGTTCGCGCTCACGGTCGGCAACCTCGGCGTGGTCCTCGAGGTCGTCGGCTCGACGTCCGCGTGCATGCTCGCATACATCCTCCCGCCGCTGTGCTACCTCAAGCTCGCGCGCTCGCCGGCGTCGACGCGCTTCCGCGCCCGCGTCGGCCCCGTCGCCTGCGTCGCGTTCGGCGTCACGGTCATGGTCGTCTCGACCTCGATGAGCATCGCCAAGGCCTTTTCATGATTGTCTTTGTTTTCCGTGCGGGGGGTTGGATGTACTGTACATGTACCATCATCATATCCGGCATTATAAAAGTTCCTTTAGTCCTTTTTTTTGGTTCATATTTTTGATCAGTGATATAAACATGCGGCGTTTTCTTTGGGTGGGTAATTGGCATAAGAAAACACTATTTGGTGTTCTACCTTTTTCATCATTTTTGTATTGTATTTAGTGGTTTAGGAAAAAAAAAAGTACATTAGCATAAATGACATTCCGTAACTCCATATATTATGTACACAACAACAAAGATAAACCATTTTCCTGTCCAAGTAATCTCAAAAACAATAAACCTCTATGTAAAAATAAAACTGCTTTTTCTAAGCCTGCGGGAGTGCCTGCGTATGGACCGGCGGCAGCAGGCCGATCGCGACGTCGCGCTCGGCGGCGGCCTTCTCGGCCGGCTTGAGCGAGCCCGTGAGGACGTCCTTCGTGAGCCGCGTGAGCGACGACAGCTGCGGCCGCGCGTCCGTGAGGAACGGGTAGTCGTTCAGGAGCGCCTTGGTGACCTCGAGCATGGAGATGATCACGCGCACGAACGTCGACGTCTCGTCCGCGAACCGCGCGCGCTCGGCGTGGTCGCCCGCGCCGGCGCGCAGCGAGGCCAGGTGCGCGCGCAGCGAGGCCGCGGTGTCGAGCCCGACCGTGCACATGTGCTTGAGCTCGCTCGACGCGAGCGCGCCGCCGGCGGCCGGTGGGGGTGCCTGCTGCGTGAGCGGTGTCGGGGGTGGCGGCGGGAGTTGCTGTGGTGGTTGTGGCTGCGCCGGCGGCGTCATCAGTGCTGCCGCGCTCTCGCCCGCGTCCGACACGGGCGAGCTCGCCGCGAGCGCGGCCTCCTGCGTGATCATGCCGTCCTGGACGAGCGTGAGGACCGTCAGCGCGGCCGACGTGGCCGTGTTGATGCGGTCGAACAGCTCCTCGTCGGCCTCGGACGGCTCCATCGGGAAGTGGAACGCGAACGGGCCGGCCTCGGCCTGGAGCGGCGGCAGCGGCGGCGGCGGCGGCGGCAGGAGCGGTGCCTGGGGCGAGAGGACCCCGCCGGCCGTCAGGCTCGGCGTGAGCATGCCGTTTTTGAGCACCGCCGTGTTCATCGTCGCCAACGGAGTCTGTTGTTGTAGTTGTAGTTGTTGTTGTTGTTGCTGTTGTAGTTGTTGCTGTTGTAGCAGCGGCGGCAGCGACGCAATTGCACCGCCGCCGAGTGCGGTCGGGACCGCCGCGCCCGCCGACACCGACGGTGGCAGCGGCAGCGGCAGTTGGGGTGCCATCGTCGAGGTCGGGGTTGCCAGCGGCAGCGACATGGGCAGCGGAAGCTGCGGCGCGACCGTTGTGGTCGGCGTCGCCAGCGGCAAAGGCGGCAGGGGCAGCGACATCGGCGCGGGCGTCGTGACGGCGGGGCTGAGCATGCCGGACGGGAAAAACACGCCCGGCGTCGGCAGCACGATCGACGCCGGGATCGGCGACGGCGCGGTCGGCGCGGAAAAGGCCGCCGGGGCGGGCAGGGTCATGGCCGTGTTTGTCGTCGCTGGCGCGGCGGTTGTGGATAGCGGTGGTGGGATGCTGGCGGGGATGGGGGCGATTGGGGTCGGCGGCAGTTTCATTGTCGTCTGCAGCGGCGGGAGGAAGGACGGTGTCGGAAGAGGCTGTGGGGGGAGCACCGGCGTGGCCATGCGCTCGAGAGGAACGGGTGTCGGCGGCACGGACGGCGCATTGGACGGGATCATTGTCGGCGACTGCAGCTGCTGCAGCTGCTGCAGCGGCGGTCGGTCCGGCGGGAGTGCCGGCGACGGCTGCGGTTGCTGGATCGGCATTGGCGGCATTGGCGGCATGGCATGCATGTTCGCGGGCGGAATCAGCGGGCTGAGGGCTGCCGAAGCCAGCGACGGCGACCTTGCCAGCGACACGGGGCTCTGGGCCGGCACCGCGGCGGTCGCCTGCGGACTGCTGCTGTTGCTCGAGCTCGCCGTGGCGGCGTCCTCGCCGAGCAGGTAGACGGACGCGGGCACGCGGCACTCGGCCAGCGCGGCGAGGAGCGTCGTCCACGAGTTGCGGACCTCGGCCAGGGTGCCGTAGAGACAGAGGAAGAACGCGCGCGTGTGGCGGATCTCGGCGTTCGCGGTGAGCTGCTTGACGTGCGTGTGCGTGCTGGCGACGACAGTGCGGAAGGACGCGAGGCACGCGAGCGCGGCGTGGATGATGGGCTCGACGGCGGACGCGGACGCGGCGAGGACGGCGGACGGGGCCGCGGACGCGAGCAGGGCGTCGTGGTGGTCGAGCGCGCGGACGAGGCCGTCGATGTGGACCTTCGAGTTGTAGACGAGCCCGAGCATGGCGTTGGCGAGCCGCTTGTCGGCCGCAAACACGAGGAACTGGCGGAGCGCGGGCAGGACCTGGGAGAGCGAGAAGAGCACGCCGCGGGCGGCCTCGACGACGGAGGCCGCGAACTGGGCCGTGTGGGGCGGCGGGACCGCTTGCGCTGTTGACCGCAGGACCGACAGCCGGCGGAAGTACGCGGACGGCGTCGCGTCGTTCGCGTCTGCCCCGGCGGGCTGCTGCTGCTGCTGCTGCTGCTGCTGTGGGGGCAGGGGCGGCGGGCCGTCGGTCTCGAACGAGGACGAGGACGTGGATTCGAACGCGGAGTCGTGCGACACGCCGCGCGCGTGGGACCGCCGCCGGCCCGGGTGATGATGCTGCTGCTGCTGCTGCTGCTGCTGATGATGATGCTGTTGCTGCTGCTGGGTGTAGTGCTGGCGCTGCTGGTACTGCGTGCTCGTCGCCGGCGCGCGCATCGAGTGCGAGGTCTGGGGCAGCGTGCCGGCTGCCGCACCACCGGCCGGCGGCGCGCGCCGGGCCACGACGAAGCCCATGCGCTTCGCGGCGCGCGTGGATCCGGCGAGGACGGACTCCGAGTTGGAGCGCAGACGCTCGAACGGCTCCGCGGACATCGCTGGGGGGGCAGGGGGGCAGGGCAGGAAGGGGGAATATGGGAAGGAGGAACAAAGGGTCGGGCGAGGGAGGATTTGGGTCGAGTTTGGGTTTGTGGGGCGCTGGGCTGTCAGCAGTTTGAGGGGCTTGTGGTGCTGTGCGCGGAAAGGGTGTTGTGTTCTTGTCAGCAGCAAGGGGCTTGTGTGCTTGCAAGCGCAAGGGGCACGTACCTGCTGTAAGCCGTGTCACTGACAGGGGCTTGTGTTGATGTAAGTGTGAGGGTCATGTACTGCTGTAAGCGAGGGTGTTGTGCTTGTGTCACCAAGCGGGACTCGTGTCACTGCAAGCACGAGGGGCCCGTGTCTCTGTAAACGCGGGTATTGTGTGCGTGTCAGCGATGAGGGGCCTGTGTCCGGGCGTTTGGAAGAGTCACCGTGACCACAAACTACACACCCCCCAGCACGAATGACTCGAGATATGGCCGCCGAGCGAACCGGCACCGCAGGAAGAAGCAGCAGTGCCGGATTAATATAGCAGCGGCCCGGGGACGGGATCCCGCGCGGTGCGTGAAAGTGGAGGGAGTGGGTTCTGCCGTGGAGTTGGCGGTGAAGGACGTCGATACACGACGAAGATCACCAAACACAACAACCACGAACAGCCCAGCACATATCCAGCCAGCCCGCAGCACACCACGCGGCCCCCGCCAGTCCTCCTTGCTCTGCGTCCGGCCATTTGTGCGAAGCATTCGAACAGAGGCAAAAATATCAACACCGAAGTCGCTGGTATTCCGGACGAGTAGATGTAAGTGAGGAAAAGAAAAAAGAAAGGGAAAAAAAAATCTTTTCAGGCCGCGCCGGGAAGCCCGTAAATAAATAGGCGCGGCCGCCCATCCAGTTCTCAACTCCCTCCCAACTCGCGATGTTCCCGCCCCGTAACGCCATATCCCCGCTCTCCCACGCACCCGCGTCCCGCTCCAGCGCACTCCTCCTCTTCTCGCAATGGCTACCGTGGTCATAGGCGCCCAGTGGGGCGATGAAGGCAAGGGCAAGCTCGTCGACCTGCTCTGCGACGCCATCGACGTCTGCGCGCGCTGCCAGGGCGGCAACAACGCCGGCCACACCATCGTCGTCGGCGGCGTCGAGTACGACTTCCACATGCTCCCGTCCGGCCTCGTCAACCCGGCGTGCGTGAACCTCGTCGGCTCCGGCGTCGTCGTCCACGTGCCCTCGTTCTTCTCCGAGCTCGAGAAGATGCACGACAAGGGCCTCGACACCGCGGGAAGGCTCTTCCTCTCGTCCCGCGCCCACCTCGTCTTCGACGTCCACCAGATCGCCGACGGCCTGCACGAGAAGGAGCTCTCCGCCGGCGCGCTCGGCACGACCGGCCGCGGCATCGGCCCGGCCTACTCGACCAAGGCCACGCGCTCGGGCATCCGCGTCCACCACCTCACGTCCGAGGAGGACGGCGCCTGGGAAGAGTTCGAGGCCCGCTTCCGCGTGCTCGTGCAGTCCTTCCGCAGCCGCTACGGCGACTTTGCCTACGACGTCGACGCCGAGCTCGAGCGCTACAAGCTGCTCGCCGCGCGCGTGCGCCCGTACGTGACCGACGCGGTCGAGTTCATCCACGACGCGATCGACTCCAACAAGCGCGTGCTCGTCGAGGGCGCCAACGCGCTCATGCTCGACCTCGACTTTGGCACGTACCCGTTCGTGACCTCCAGCAACACCTCCATCGGCGGCGTCTCCACCGGCCTCGGCATCCCGCCCCAGAAGCTCAAGAGCATCATCGGCGTCGTCAAGGCCTACACGACCCGCGTCGGCGCCGGGCCCTTCCCGACCGAGCAGCTCAACGCCGACGGCGAGGCGCTCCAGACCATCGGCGCCGAGTACGGCGTCACGACCGGCCGCAAGCGCCGCTGCGGCTGGCTCGACCTCGTCGTCGTCAAGTACGCGGCCCGCATCAACGGCTTCACGAGCATAAACATCACGAAGCTCGACGTCCTCGACGGCTTTGACGAGATCAAGGTCGGCATCGCATACCACTACAAGGGCAAGCGCTACACGTCCTTCCCCGAGGACCTGCGCATCGTCGAGAAGGTCGAGGTCGAGTACGTGACCCTGAAGGGCTGGAAGACGTCCATCGCGGACGTGCGCAAGTACGACGACCTGCCCGCGGACACCAAGGCCTACCTAAAGTACATAGAGGACTTTATCGACGTCAAGATCTCCTACATTGGCGTCGGCAAGGCCCGTGCCGCCATGATCCACGTGTAGAGAGTGACACTATTTAGATTTCTTTTTGTGTGTGTCTTGTGTGTGTGTGTTTTTATATTTATGTATCTTAATAGCACTTTTTTCTTAAACTTATAAACTTATTTTACAAAACGCGGCCGTTGGCTCTTTTTGTCTATGTACCTGGCCCTATGACGATATGCTCACGTCGACCCGTCCCAGCACAATCACGGCCAAGAACACGGCCGCGATCGCGATGCTCGCCACGACCGGCTTTCGCAGCGCCGCCTCGCGCGTGTACGAGTACGTCACGTACAGGTCGTTGCGCTTGTTCTCGTCCGTCAGGTGGGTCGCCGACAGCCGCACGACGGTCCGGCCGACCGTGTCGAGGTGGGACTTGAGCAGGAACTCGTCGCTTGTCGTGTCCTTGTACGTCGAGTACACGTCCAGCACGACGCTGCCCTCCGGCAGGACGACGGACACGTCGACGGCGTCGTACACGATGTTGTCCGGGCCCTCCAGGAACGGCACCTTGAGGATGTACGTGTCCTGCTCGCCGCCGGCGACGACCTGCCGGACGTTCCGCGCGATGTCGTGGTTCCACCCGAGCGTGTAGCTGTAGTTCCACCCGCCAAACACGGGGTACCGCGGCCGGAACTCGAGCACGGGGTCGCGCGGGTCGGCCCGGAAGCTCGACGTCGACACGTTGCCGATCTCGTCCGTGAAGTACACGTCGCGCGCGCCGGGCCGGAGGTGGAGCGCGAGGCCGCGCAGGGCCGGCGTGCGCTCGGCCGCCATCTGCGACGCCTGCCAGCGCAGGCGCGAGAACGTGTCGTCCGCGAGCCTTGCGGCCGAGTTCGTCAGCGCGTAGCGCTCCTCCGTCGCGACGTTGCCGCCGACGTGGGACACCCACAGCTCGCGCTCGAGCTTGGTCGCGGACAGCAGCGGGAACGTGTACTCGTACCGCACCTTGATCGGGTCGGTCGCGAGCGCCGGCGTGTCCGTGTACGGCCCGTACGTGAGCATCGTGCCGTCGACTTTCGGGTCGTCCTTCTTGTTGCTGTACGCGGACGCACCGCGGTCGGGAAACCTTGTAATTGTTGTTAGCAATGCGAGTCGAACGAAAGTAAGGTGATCCCGCAGACCACGAATACTCACTTGATCTTTGTGCGCTGCTTCGCGACGGGATACGCCGACAGCATGAACCGCGACTCTTCCCACGTCAGCGACTGCTGCTCGGACTGCTTCAGCACGGCCGGAATCGGCGTCAACACATGCACGAACGCGGCCGCCAGCTGCAGACTCGCCGTCTCGCCCTGCGCGAGCGCCCTGCCCAGGTCGACCTTCACGAACGTCACGTCAGCCTTCTCGTCGCCGTCGTCGTCCTCGACGGCCGCGTACGTGAGCGCGATGCCGCCCGGCGCGTCGTTCGACCGCAGCTTGAGCTCGAGCAGCGCGAGCGCGTCGTACAGCGCCGCCGGGAACGCCAGGTAGAACTCCGACTGCGGCGCCGGCGCGGTCGCCTCGAGCACGATCGTGGCCGTCGCGCGCGCGTACGACTTTGTCAGGTCGTACGTGCGGATGATGTTCTGGATCCGGAACGAGGATGCGTCCGGCACGAACGAGGCGGCGAGCGCCGGCGGCGACAGCAGGGTCAGCACGAGAAGCGCCTGGATCGCGACGCCCACAAGGGCGCCAATTGACGAGCTCCGGGCCATTGCGGGATCCAGTGGCTGTGGTGTGTTGTGGTTAATGAAGAAAGGAGATGTGCCTGCTGGATTATACGTGGCTTTTGACGACAGTAGTAACGACACTTCACGAAACCCTCACCAGAGTTTATTTTGATTTTCCTCGATCAATATCGAGCACCATCGTCTCTCAACAGCAAACACCACCAGCACAGCACGCAATGTCGTACAACATCAGAGTACGTTCGTGGCAGTGTCTTTTTGTTCATTTCGTACGCTAACCTCTCTTTTGTTCTGCAGAAAATCACGTCGGAGATCAACCGCATTCTCTTCATCAAGAACCTCTCATACACCGTCACCTCCGAGGAGCTCTACGACTTGTTTGGCAAGTTTGGGTCAATACGGTAATATCTTTCTCTGGCATTTCAAATACCACCAGCAAGCGCATTTCTGACCCTCTCTTGAACAGACAAATCCGCCTCGGCAACGCGGCCGGCACGAAAGGCACGGCCTTCGTCGTCTACGACGACATCCAGGACGCCAAAACCGCCTGCGACAAGCTCTCCGGCTTCAACTTCCAGAACCGCTACCTCGTCGTGCTCTACCACCAGCCCGACCGCTATACGACGCCGCAGCAGCAGCAGGCGGCCGCCGCGAGCACGCCGGCGGACGCGGGCACGGTCGAGGTCGGCGCGACGCCACGGCGCCGGATGGAGTGAGCCTTGACAATGAGGTTTCGTTTTCTTTAGGATGAGGTTTTTGCTTTGTACGATATTTTCGGCGTTTTCGGCGTTCCACTGCTGCTACATTTCTTTCTTTGTAAAACGTTATAGAAATGATATGGAAAGAAGACAAAAAAATCAAAAAAGTGACGGGTGCGAGGTTCGAACTCGCGCGAACTTACGTTCAGCAGATGCCGTAAAGAAACTTAAGTCTGCCGCCTTAGACCACTCGGCCAACCCGCCTATACTTTTTTTAAATTTTTTTTCTGGGCCTTTTTGTTCTTAAATCAACTGGCGGATTCTTAAAGCTGCAATTTGTAGATGTTGTTTGGCAATTCTACAGTCATTTTTCAAAGCAAATATGACGCAGCTATCCTAGATCTTCTGCTTCGAGGTTTTTATTTGCCGGGATTCGTGGATCTGGTTAGATTAGGCGACTGACGCGTGGGATCAACATCGATAGGCGGCATGCGGGCGATCAATTATATCATATGTACCACCGCCTTGAACACTTCATCCACGCGATCCAGAACACGGGCGTGTTTCATGACGATCCAGCAAGTACTGTTATTGCGTAATCTGTTGCTTACGATATACAGTTCGTTCGAGTCTTTCTCTTCCGGTTCTTGATCGTCCTGTCGACCATTTAGTGCGGAGGGACGCGTTTGTTTACATCGCTCGAACTGTTCAGGCCGGTCCAAAATTTCCAATCGGCCTGGATCCTCCATTCCTGACCAGCTCCAGAACTCCGCCGCCCAACTGAGTCTACCACGACGCACAACAATAATTTGCGCACCTATTTTTGTTGTCATTTGCCGCGAGAAAGGAAAATGAAGGTGCGATGCCTCAACCCAGGAACCCGCTCATGTCAGGACCGATGGGACCGCTCGTTGTCCTCGGCTTCTGCTCGCTCTGGATCTGGCGCAAGACGCACTCGCGAGCCGCCAACGCGGTCCCGGCCGACCCCGTCGTCGCGAGCGAACTCGGACTGACGCGCACTGATTTTGATGAGAATGTCGAGGGCGACAAGGATCGTGGGCGGCGCCGCGCTCGGGGACTCGACGGGTTCACCGAGGCAGGCCGAGAGCGGAAGAACGATCAACAGGCTGAGGATATGGCAGAGGATGCGCGGCTGAACAAGAATATTGCGTCTGGCCTGGAGTTGTCGCCTGCGCCTACGATAGCCACTCCTAGTGCGCTGACCACGCCGACAAAGAAGTCGCCGGCCCGCCGTCTGTTTCTGGGATCGATCAGATCGTCGTCGTCTACAGCCTCTCTCGCCAGCATCGACAAGCCCGATGGCCCAGCGCCGGCGCGCCCGCCCTCGCCGACAAGGACTGCCGGCGACGTGTTCAGATCGCGGTTTGGCTTGTCGATGTCGCGGCGCCAGAAGAAGAAGCAAATCGAGGAGCAGGCTCGGCGGGAGAAAGAGATGCAGGACAGGCTCCACAAGGAATGCCAGGAGAAGCTCGAGCAACAAGCGAAGAATCATGAGCAGACGACGAGCGTGCGGACAAGCACGAGAAGCAAGTCTGGCACGCAATACAAGTGCTGCTTCTGCATGAAACCAGTGCCGCGCTGCTGCACCGTGCACAGGGCCTGCCTGTCCTCGGCGTCGTCTCTCGTGGCTGCGACGGCGAGCATCTATGCTTCGCCTCAGCAGCAGCACCAGAAGTCGGACGGCAACCAGTATTCGCGCCGCGGTCATAAGCGACGTGTTTTCAAGCCCACCGTCTCTGTGTCTATTGTGCCCGCGGGCACCACCGGTCTCTCACGCCGCGTTCAGATGCCGGCCAGGTTTTCAGAGACAATGCCCCTACTGTTGTTAACTGCAGGTGACGACTTTCCCCAGACGGATTGCGACGACGCCGACCGGATCGTGGTGAATGGCAACGCTCTTAGCGTGACTGACATGCTTGCTGCGAGAGAGCTTTGTGGACCGATGGCCGACAAGACAAACAGTCAGAAGTCGTCACCCAAAGTTGATTCCTTTGCCATTGCTTCGACTCCATGCCTTAAGGGCGTCAAGCGAATGCGCAGATGACGATAACTTCATACGCTCTCCTTTTTTTGCCTCCTGCCAAGTGCAACACCTTCTGTTTGATTTGCAAATTACTGCTGTACTTTTTATTCCTTATTTCCATGACTCATACCCATATTATTAGTTTTTCTTTTTCCTCGGCGCGGACTGGCAAAGTTCGCAGTTCTGAAATGTACTTTATTATATCACGGATCGGTCGGATGTTTTTTCTGTTAGTTTTCGCCGTATATGTTTTTTTTGCTCGGCCAGTTCTCTACAGATAGGCCGCTTGGAGTTGTGAGAAGGTGATCGGGCAAACTGTGGTGACGAATGTATATAAATTCTAAGCGACGTCAGGAGACGCGGATAACCATAATCCTCAAAGCTCGTGCCGCTATCGAGCTTTGGCGTCCTGGACGATAAATTCAATTGCACACCTGTACTACAAAATTCAAATCCAGATAGCGGAAGGATCGGGGCAGGCCTGTCTATAATTAGAGCGAGCGTGGTGGTCGAGAATTTTGGATCCGGATCCTGTCGGCCGCGTGGCGGACAAAGACACGGGGAGTCTAGGTTTGGCCTGCAAACTCTAGCCCCTGAGCTGGCGTCAGTCCATCGCGCCCTCGAACACCCTGTATGGGAGAGTCCTCTAGCTCCGCGCGACGATCCTCCTCGGCAATCGAGACTGGTTGAGCCCGGGGACTTGTTAAAGGGCAGATCGCAAGGGGTAGCCTGGAGAAGGACCAGCAAAGCAGGCGCTGTGGAATGTGCTGTTGCCTGTGCGTGGCTAGAAAATTGGATCTTCCAGGGATGAACATTTCCAGCGCACTCAACGCAGATCCAGCAGGCCGGTGGGCAGGCAGGTCACAGCTACGCGTATCATACCAGCTGGACCCCTTGAAAATGTCCCGCAGTTTGGCTTTTGGTTTGTCTGTCTACGGGAAGCGAGGTCCCGCCCCGGAGCGCGCGATTTAGCTGCCGGTGCTGCCGCGGCCGTTCCCGGGGCTGCGTGGCTACGTTCGACTTGTCGAGAACACCAAGAAAGAACAGCCAGCGCAAGACTAAGACGGCGGTGATGATGATTAATTCGGCCCGGAGAATTGATCGAGTAAGGATGACTGGATGTTGATCATGGCCTTGCGCCATGCCGAATCAGGCCTGATCCGGAGACTCCAGCCACTTTCGGTGACGTCGTTCGAGAAACAGTCCCACTCGGCCAAAGTCACACAAACCTCCCCCGAGCTCGCCCTCTCGACCCTTCCCCCTTCCCGAGCTCTCCGTTGAACCCCTTGCACCGCTCTCCGGGTCACGCTAATTCGACCACCTCGCTGGCTCCTGTGTGTGTTCTCTGGCCGATCGCAATAACCACCGTCCGGCACACCGCTCCGCTCCGCTGGCTATTCATAGACTCCAACCGTACACTCTCACTTCGCCATGGTTCATCTCGGTCCTAAAAAGCCGCCAGGCCGCAAGGTGCGATTCTTTCTCTCTTGTTTTCTGTCTGTCTTGCTATAGAAAATACACATGAACATCCACTGCTGCGCGCATGATGATTGTCGCACGGCACTTCCCTCTTCCTGCGCAGGAGCTAACCAAGTCGCTTGTCGCACCTTATCAGGGCTTGCTCACCGATCTCCCGCGTGATCTGCTGGACCAGATCAAGCATCTTGAGGACATCTTCACCGTCGATGCGACGAAACTCAAGGCCATCACGCAGCATTTCGTGAGCGAGCTGGACAAAGGTGGGTGGGAGATGTGCTTCTACTTCTGGTGAATGATTCATGATTCCAACATCGCAATTATCTTTTAGGACTGTCCAAGAGCGGTGGCAGCATT
>JAKTPS010000225.1:0-18130 GCA_030556275.1 Lipomyces sp. NRRL Y-27488 | reverse complement strand
AGATCATCCCGATCCGACCACTGTAGCCTGAGTTATTCAGGTTTGAAGTTATGGCGGTGTTTTGACTGATTTGGTGCTCATGTCACGGGGTACTAGACCTAACCCTGACATTCACGTGCACCCACCTATTTGCGTGGTCGGCATATCGGATTGGGAGGTTTTGATTGTTATGCACACGTGATCTCAACACTTTACTTTGTGCATTTCTATTTCATTTCTAACAGAGGCATGCACACAACCGCATACCGATGGCGAGACAATGCGAAACGACACTGACAGTGGCAAAAACCGAGCCACGGGAATACAATGAACCACACTTTTGGGCAATGACACCCTTGACATTGCTCAATACCGCGGCTGAGACCACGCATGCATCAGCAAACGGCACGCAAGACCAGTCGGGACGAGCAAGAGAAAAAGCGAAGATGGCTGCCGGAGCGCAGCAGCGAAAACAAAACAACCGTAGACTGTCAAATATTGAACCTCAGCCGAGACAATCAAACACGGCACACTGCAGCACCCGACATCGAGGACCAAAGCGCGGCAGCCGGAAATCCGAAGACAGTGCGCGTCTTTAGGTTAAAAAGAGATCGATGTTAGCCTACAGGTCGTAATGCTAAAATAAGAGGAAAAATCCCTGCAGTCCTCGCGCAACCTATGGGCGAGACGAGTGTGTCGCGCGCGCGACTTTTTGCGACGAGACAGCACTGACAACAACCTGGCGATGACGATGAATGAATGGCAAGAGGGCGGCGCGAGATGTACTGCTTAGACGGTGAGCGGAATACGCGAAGGACGCGCAAAAGTAGAACCCTAACCTCACATCCTCGTGTTTACAACTGCACCCACACGCGTACCTCCATACACCATATGAGCCATGTCATCCTCAACAGAAACCAACTTGACGTCCGCGGTCAATTCCGATAGCCCCCCCTCCGAGCCGTTTATACCTTTGTCGTCGTCGATCTACTCGGAAGACAGTGACGAATATGATGAAGAATACGACGATGACTACGTCGATCCCCTCTCGCCGGATGCCGATAACACGTTGTCATTTTACGCTGCCGCCTTCGACACACTCGGGGAGCAGATTCGCACGATTAACGAGATGTTTGCAAGGCATCGCAAGTTGCCAACGCCTTTGTCTAAGTGCCGTCGAGTCCGCAAACAGGACTTGAAGTGCGAATCAGAGCGCCAGGCGACGTGGTTTGATGCATTTACTGCCGTACAAGAAGCTCAGACCAAGTTACACCAAATGTACATCCATCAGCACTTGTTAGAGATCCGAAGCGCACTAAGACACCTAAAAAGGATCGGTTACCCGCAATATGAATTCGAACTGGCTGAAACTCTTAAGGTACATGAAGAGACTCATCACATAATAGAGCAATATGAGAGTTTGCTGAAGTATCATTTATAATATATATATTGCGATTTTGGAAGCCTAGTTTGTAACATGATAATTGTATGGCAGCAATTTGAAACCTATAATATATACTATATCTTACTCTAAAACTAAAAAAAGGTAAAACAGTCCGTCCAAATAACAATGAATGAAAGTAGACTCAGTGTTCCCACTCTTTGAACGTAGCATGGCCGCGACAGCCGACCCATGTCGAGTGTGGGCCGACCTAACAACGCGACATGACCGTTGGCGAAGGGCGCAGTCGCTCGGGCAGTCGCCGAGCGATGCCGAGCTTTCGTGACTGCGAGCGACAGGCGGAGCGTGGCAAACGGCGGCAGACATAGAAAGAACGGTCTACCTAGACTAGAGTCAACACAAGAAAGCGGGACATGCGATAAGGTAGAAACAAAGTATACAAAAACGGTTCAAAGTCGCGAGAGATGTGGAGATTAAAGGCCGAATGCTGAAACCTGCAACATTGTTAGTGACAGTTTCATAATATAATATTACTATTACCCTTTGCCATATTTCGCTGAATAGTAAAGACAGTCCTAGAATGCGGAGCATAACGACGCCTGCGGAATGCGGATGCCGGCACGAAATTCCGATTGACGATGATGCAGCGGTTGAAGTTGAGCATTCTATAAAAAGGTTATGTCAGTGTAACGGTCAGTTTCAGAAGCCGCCTTAAAGTCCTAAAGCAAACCTTATCTCGCCGCCATTATGCTGAACAGCTTATGCGACGGCCGCGGTCATGAATGGTAGAAGCGGGTGGTGAAAGCGTGACTGCATCTCAACTCATGACGGTGCGGCTGAAATATCTGTAATTCCAGCTGACCATCATTACCTGATCGCCAATAATCAACGAACAATGAGCGCCTCGCCGGAAACTACGCCGACCGAACTCGGTCCCGCAGAGACTTTGTCGCTGCCACCTCTGTGGTTGTCGTTGGCCGACTCGGACCACACTCTGCTCAAACCTTACGAGGGAGCCGCAGACTTCGACGCGCTCCCGGGCGCACTCTCGACTCGCGACTACACGACACTCCTTAAGAACGAGCTCGACTTGAAGAATCTCTACATGAGTCTCTTCAACACCAACAAATCATATTTTGAGAATTTACGTTCGCTGCGCCGCTACAACCTGACCGGGCCACGTGGCTCGCGGTCAGGCAACGTTGTTCCGTTAGTCGAGTCTCGTTGTTTAGAGAGGCTTCGCACTATTAAGGAGTTGCGTGTCGGCTTCCACAAAGACATCTTTAAGATTCAGAAGGATTTAGCCCTGCTGAGGAGTCGCGAAAGAAAGGCCCTCAACAGCATCTCAGACTCGAAGCGCAAAAGAGAACTGGCAAAGGCACGCGCAAGGGACAAGCTTAACATCAAAACGCGTTTGGCAATTGAAACAGAAGATATGAAAGTGGACATGGGATATGAATAGTTAATGTAAATGTCTTTGATATCTATATAAATATATTACTGCTTTTATCTATCCTCGGCAGTGCTCTCATCACAATCACTACTATGCAAACGTCCGATTGTAATGGAGGAATGCGAGACGATGTGAAACGACACTACCCGCCTTAAAAACCAGGCCGCGGGACTCCAATGAACCACACTCCACTGCCAATGACGCCGTCGACAACATTCAATACGGCACCTCAGACTCTGCATACGTGAGCGAACGGCACGCAACACCAGTCGAGATGCGGGCGAGAAAGGGTGAGGACGGCTGCGGCAGCGAAACAGCAAAACCAAAACGACCGTAGACCATCAATTGTTGCATTGGACATGCAAGCGCAGCCGAGACCAGCAAGGACCAAGGCGTCGCGGTCGCACATCCGAAGACAGTGGCGTCTGAGAATAACGCTAAAAGGCATCAATGTTAGCAGTGAGCCCGTTCATAATACTAAAAACAACCAACCTCGAAACAGCTGGAAGCGATACCGTCGCCGCCGCGCGGCCTAAGGGCGGAGCGAGCATGTCCAGCATGCGACGGCATGCAAGCGACAAGACCGCTCCCACGTCAACCTGGCGACAACGATGGAGAAATGGTAGGAGGGCGGCGCGGGACGTACTGCTTAGTTGGTGAGCCGAATACGCGTTGCACACGAAGAGTAAAAACAGCCCTAACCTTACATCATCCTGTTTACGCGACCCAAACGCGTACATCCCTACACACACCATCAATATGTCTTCCTCATCTGATTGCCCCTCTTCAGAGCAGTTGTTGCCTTTGCCATCTTCGAGCGATTCCGATAATGGCGACACCTACTTCAATCCCCCTGCTCCAGAACACTACGACGTGTTGTCCTTTTACGCTGCCGCTTTCAACACCCTCGAGGCGCAGGCTCGCACGATTGACGAGATGTTTAGGAAGCATCGGGAGTTGCCGACGCCGTTGTCTAAGACCCGTCGAGTCCGTGAGGAGGACTTACAGCGCGAATCAGAGTGCCAGCAGACGTGGTTTGACGCGTTTACCGCAGTACGACTGGCCCAGAGCAAGTTGAAAGAAATGTACATGGAGGAGAACCACGCAGAGGTCAGGCACGGACTTGATGACCTAATAAGAATCGGTTACCCACAATACGAACTTGAACTAGCCGCCACCATTAAGGTGCAAGAAGAGGCTCATCGCATCAGAGAGCAATATGAGAATTTGATGAAGAAACATTTCTAATATGTTTATTCCATTTGTTGAAGCATAATTCATAGTACAGTAATTGTAACGTAACTATATAATAAATATCATACATATCTAACTATGAAACTAATAAAGGTAGAATACTCAATCCCTAGTTCATCACCCATCTGCAGTCCCGTCTAAGCCACCATGAACGAGAGTAGACTCACTGTACCCTACCCTTTGAACGCAACAAGGCTGAGACAGCCAACCCATGGCGAGGGTGAACTGACCTTACAGCCTGAAAAGACGGAGACCGATCGACGCAGTCGCCGTGTGACAAAGAGCTTTGGTGACTGCGAGCGACAGGCGGTGCGTGACAATCAGCGGGCGGCGTATAGACAGTGGTCTATGTCTGGAGTCGATACCTTAGAAAGGGAGGTGCCACAAGGTACGAGAACAGTAAAAGTCGGGGCAAGGTCGTCAGAGATGAGGAGATACGCGGGCGGAAGCAATGAGCTGGTCCTTTTAAATCTATAACATTACGTTAGCAACGGTCTCAATCAATCATATTAATATATATCACACTTTGCCATACTTAGCTGACAATCAATGACAAACTCTAGAATGCAGAGCAAAATGACGCTTGCGGGACATGTCCAGCCCGCAAGTTTAAGAACATCAATTGCGGTCCGAAACCGCGTGTGGAATAAGACGACGGCAGACCAATCCCACAGCTTGACTGTCCACGACACCGAGGACGGACCTGTACCCAAAAAAGATCTTCAAATCAAGCGCATCCAAACGCAAGGACATATTTGTCCGTGACGTTGCACTCGATGCCCAACACCTTCACATTTATGCCTCGTCTCTAGATTTTCAAACCGCCAACATATTTCTAACATCGACTATATATTCTGTCCCTTTCCCGTATGCCATTTCATTCTAACCAATCATTGGTGTAGGTCATCCCACTCTATGTCTAGGTATCTATTTCTCTGGTATGGTACGAGTCGACACTGGCATTGGGAATCCCGTAACCGCCAAATCAATGCAGACAAGTTATCATCATGGTCACATTTCGTATTACAGAGTACACTTCCTACGGTTGTTTAACTCTCACTGACACCCCCTCTATTGGTTGCGTATGCGCTGGCCGTCCACGGCTCAACAGGCTCACCCTCTGGCCAACTTTCTATCGTCCTCACCAATTCCATCGCCATACCTTCACGCTACGGTCGCGCTACGTTCACAATATACCGCTCTGCTCAAATGGGATATCTTCTAAACGTTAATTTAATGTTTAAAATTGAAATCAAATATATTAAAAATTAGATCTCCCACTACACAAAACACAATACTCTCTCATCTGTACGACTCCGCTGTTTCAACAATCCACTTCCAACATCAACATCTGCAGATAAGAAGCCTAAAACAAATAAGGGTTATTGAGTATGTAAATATTTACCAAATACAACGGCATTTGCGACTTCATAAAGCCGCCCAGCTTGTAAACGATGGTAGGTGCGGTATACACACGCATTCCGAACATCGGATAAGGCGCATCCGTGGTATTCAGGTACCTGAACACCACATACGCCAGCTGGCAGCGCATCATGTCCGTGTAACGGCAATTTCCTCCCTCATCCAGGTGCTCCGCCGGCTCGCGACCAGCGGTACGGCACCCGCAGGCCGCGCAATACTCCTCCTTAATGTCGTACCTAAAAACGTAATAGTTAGTGCCACACCTAAAAGCCAAACAATTGAAAGTGACAATGTACTCACTTGAACTGGGCAAGGAATGCCCGGTCCACACCATGATGCTCTATGGTGTGTTCAATGAGAGTCTGGGCAGGACCTCGAAACCCGCTCGCTCTCGCTCTGGCACAAATGAGGCACCCGTCGTGTGCCACGAGTGCCTGCGACAACTTCCAGACGCAGCCGAATTCCAAGTACTTCGGCGTGTCTGTCAGCAACTTGCGAGCTGCCTTATTGTCTCCAGCCTGGGGAGCCTTAGGATAGCTCCAATCGGGTACAAGACCCTCATGAACATTGTCTAATAAACGTCAGCATCAGGATGAACCATTAAATAAATCAATCAATGAGCTCACCTCCATCGGGCCCATCGGGCGTCATCTCAGGTGTCAACGATCCGGTGTCCAACAAAAGCTGCGGAGGCAGCATCGCCTCCGGCTCGGCCTCGTTTAACGTAGCCTCGTCGTCGGTCTCGGACTCGACCTTAATCGACGTTGCCTCGTCGTCGGTCTCGGACTCGACCTTAATCGACGTTGCCTCGTCGTCGGTGTCGTCCTCAGCCTTAATGGACGTTGCCTCGTCCTCGGTCTCGGACTCGACCTTAATCGACGTTGCCTCGTCGTCGGTCGCGTCCTCGGTCTCGTCCTCGACCTTGATTGACATTGCCTCGTCCTCGGTCTCGTCCTCGGCCTTGATCGACGTCTCGTCCCCGGCATCCGCAGCAATTTCCTCACCCAGCGTCGGATTCATCGGTGTTGTCGCCCGGATTGCTCCCAACACCATACCCCTTTCGAGTGAAATGGATGCAGGTTCGACATTTGCCAATGCAGACATGGCAATCCGGGTTACGACAGGGGTAGAAGTCGCTTGTATGCGAAGGAAATCCATCGACAAGTTATCTGAAGAAAAAAAGGTTAGAATTCCCTTCTTAGAACCCATTACTATAAGGACAACACTAACCTGCAGCGCTCAAGGGAACCGTGGCCGCGACGAGCGCAGTCGACGTCGGCTTAGATATTTCTTGCGAGTCTTCGTTCGCAGTGCAATCTGAGCAGAATATAGTAAGTACTCACTCAACAGCCTGATCGATACGAAAAAAAGAATACTAACCCCCACTTCCAGTCGGAATAGGTTCAGTTTCTGAGACAGCTCCGACCACGCTACGCTTGCGCGAATCGGAGAGGTCGCTGTTGCTGTGCTGGCGGCGAAGTGTCGGAAACATCTCAAAAGTAACTGGATAAGTTCTTGTATTTCGAACAAGCGAGACCGGAATTTGAGACTCTAAAGATGTACAGATCGAACATGACAGGCTTACTGAAGTTATATATAATTCTATGAGTTTACTTGTCACCATATAAAACAGAACCGTGTGGCATATATCCGATTTCGCTCCATCGTGGTTCTGAATGGCTTACATTCCAGTTGAACGCGCTTATACTGTCCCGCTGTGTGCCATCTCTAACATTGTAAGACAACCCCCCCTTTCTAGCGTCTAAGATTTGTAAGAGCATTACCAATCTGGATGTTTTGTTTGGCTTGCCAAGCGCGTGGATTTCGTTTCTACATCTCTCTTTCTCATACTTGAGCTTCATGTTATCTACAAGTCCTGTGACGCTATGCCGAATCTCGTACCTCACGCCTCGGCATATTCCTATTTCTGTAGTGTTCTGCAGCGGTCTGGCTGTCCGGCTTCATGCCGATGTCCGCATTCCGTTACCGTTTACAGGTATATATTTATGGTCTTCATAATGCAATCTTACTACCAACTCATTGAGAATGTCAGTTAGATCACGACTGGCCTCCGCCCTGCAGTATTTGTAATCCCAATTTTAAATCACTCTTGATATTATCCGCTGTCTGCCTTAAGTGGGTCATGCGGATGTGATCCACACATGTAAGACATGCAGCGCTGTTCGCGCATTTTTTTAGAGGCTATTGCGAGATCCCTCCTTTGCTGCATGTAACCATTGTTATGCATTTCATATTAGCATCCTGTCGGTTAGCTGGCAATCACACACAGTCCTTAGAGTCGTGTTTTCATCTCAAGCTAAACACACCGCAAGCAGATGCACTGTCATGAAGCCAACATTGTGATTGTTCTTTGTTTTTTACTTGGATGTACAGTACAACATCCCTCAGAAGTAACCCGTTCTTTTGATCTCTCAGTCGGTCTTTGAACTCCTTCTTTTGATTCAACATCATTCATTACCTTCCTCACACTGAAACCATCTAAATTTATTTAAAAAATGAATCTCAGTGTCTTCATCAGTTGGGCAAGGGTCATGTCTAGATGAGCAGGAACAGCTAAAATATAGCGGCATATACCATCAACATGCGCCAGCCGCGCCCTAGTCTGTTCCCCTTGCAGGCCCGTCTGCCCTCTCTATCCGTTTCGATACACTCATTGCAGGCTAACAGTTCCCGGGTCTATCTTCTCCGGTGTGGCGTAAACATTTTGCCTATCACACCTCCATTGTCTCGAACTATCACTTGCCGAAACCCGTGATGCCGGCATAGCCCCTCCCTTGCTCTGGTGATGGTATTCATAGATGGTCTACCAACTCTAAACCAAATCTGCGCGATTGCGCGCAGTTTTAATCAGCGCAGCTACGACGTAGACAACTCCTTTAGTTCTCTATTCATCTTACCTTACTCAACTTCCTACTGCCTAATATTACTGTCCTTAAGACATGAGCCACACAATAAGCATTTCGATCGGAGAGAGGGAATTCCAAGCTGTCTGGGACGATTCCTCTAAGTCATATCTCTGCAATACATGCAACAGGACCGTCTCGGGCGCGCCAAAAAGTGTCAGAAGACACCTGCGCGTCACATGCAAGGCAGTTCAGTCTCTGCTCTACCCGGAAGTGCCAGCATCAGATAACCATGCAGACGACGGCGATGCCTTAGAAGCACCAACACGTACGGAGGATGCGGTAAATATCACGCAAGGCTATGCTAGCTCATCCGATTCGGAGGATGAGCACGTAGATGGTGATCTCACGACCTTCTCGCGCGAGAAAACAACCAAGGAGACATCGGCAAGATATATGGGTTCAGATGTTGGTATGTTTCCCAGTAGAGATTATTGCATATTTTCAAGTAGTCAGTATTAAATGGACTGTTATGCATTAGATACAATTTCATTGGCCTCTATCGGATTACTATATAATAGGCAACATCGCGTTGTCATCTGTCCTGTTCATGCTTGCATCATTCAAAAGAGTGCAATCGCGCGCCATTTCAGTCTTGAATCTCACTCCGACACTAGCCCAACTGTTGAGGCAATCAAAGCGGTACTAGAATCTGTTAATATCTGCGACATGTTCAAAGTCGTTAGCGAAATCTCGAAACAGCCCAATGATGAGCAGAAAAACAACACATTGTTCGTGAGTGGCTCACCTTTTGTGCGTGGGCTTCCAGTTGTATATGGAGTGGTCTGCCCTGTTTGCCATTTCGCAACCCAGGAATTGCGAAACATGCGCAGACATGTACTTCGCGTCCACCCCCTTCAAGCCATGTCAGTCTTATCAGACAACTTCGAGACTGCATCTATGCAGCGCCTCTTTTTAGATCGTTCCGTCGGACTCGTCCTTGTAGAAGACGAATCTATGATGAAGAATGTGTTAGTATGCTTCGGACTTGATGGCAGCATATTCAAGCCGAAGATGAATGCGCAACTTACTGAACTCCATGACGATCACCTCTTCGGGCAACGATTCGGTGCATCGGCGCTGTTACGGGAATGCGGAGAGGATGCTCCTACATTCATCGCCAATCTTACAGGTGAAAGTCGAACTTCAAGACTGCGGTTCAATTCCTTGGTCGACTATGTTAGCACTTTGCTTCAAAAAACGTACGGGCTGGTCACTCAAGGATACTCATCGGGGCAATCAATCGTAATGGAAGGAGTTCCAGAGGGGTCAGTTGCGCTTGCATTGATTTGATCATACTGTCTGCTAATTTGTTATTCCTAAACCAGAGAAAGAATATTTACCGCGCTTGAGCCAAAGTCAAAACGTGAGTATGCACGATTTTGGGTCACCCTTATCACCATCGCACTCGACAGCCTGCACAAGGAGGAAGAACCATGGGCTGCAAAACTGACAGTCAAACAATGCTCCGCTGCCTTGGAACTCCAAGTCGCCTTGGCTTCTCGTGTCAACTCGGACTCGAAGCTGTCAGATGAGATTATGATTAGAACAATTAACGAGTTCAACCTTACCATCGTTGAATCGTTTATTGCGAACTCGTCCGACGAAGGCATGTTGTCGACTGCCTCGATTCTCATTCCTCGCGCAATTAATGTCCTTGCATTCACACCATCATGCACTTTTAAACGCATGTCGGATATAACGAAACCAATGTCGGCATTTTTGCATGTGATGCGAGCATCGACTATATATCAATATCAGGACACATTAGTCGGCAAGCACGAGCCTGAGGAGTTGTCAGACCTGCTCATCACGTATTCGAAAAGATGGCTTACATCCGGTCGTAACACGGCCTTCGCATATATCCACGCTGCTCGGGCTATTGCCTCGGCGATGGCAGACGGCGAAACTGACATCAAAGCAATATGGGCAGATCGCACTTTCACAACTGTGCAGATTAAGGAGCACGTTGTTAGTTTGGATGGCTTGCGATTGTTTATTTCTCGCAAGCTTGAAATCCTCAAAACACTTCGAGCCGCAGCGCTTTGCGGCATCAATCTCCCAACACTGAGTGCACGCCATACATTTGACGACTTGCAAGAACGAGCCCGCTCCTACGGCTTCACCACAGAATTGAAAAACAAATTTGATCCACAGCTTCTGTTGCAAAGATTTGTGCATTCGGAAAGTACTTTTTCAAAGTTCTTTTATCATGGTGACAATCAAGATACCAGTCTAAAAGTGGATAATGTGAAAGCGGTTCATTATCTGGATCAGACGGCTGCCTTACTTGAGGTGATATGGGTCCTAATATATTTCACTTCTGGCGGGCCCCCAAGAGGTACCGAGGCCGCCACTTACACATATAAAAACGGCCTGTCACCCAGAAGTTTGTTCTGTCATGCACAAGGCCTCATCTTGAAAGGCGCATACTCGAAATCACGCGCCTTCACTGGAAAATCGAAGCCAGTGACATGGCTCTTAGCTGCGGATGTAGCAGATGCTTTGCTGGAATATCTAGTATATATCAGGCCTTTCGAAATGTAAGACCACCATTGTAATATTATTAATATATTTAGCATAACTTAAACTAATCTTCAGATATTTACCCTTAGATTTTTGTATACAATGATGGGCATGCAAAAAAATGCGGATGATGCATCTATTTTTCTCTTCGTCAGTCGCGCAGAGGGCCGCTGGGATTCAATAAAATTGTCTCGCAAAATTCACTCAGCGACTGCATCTGACACTGCATTCTGTGGTGCAGCTGGTTTCCGAGTTTGTCGCCAGTTGATCACGGCATTCTTAACACGGTATGCTCGGTATGAAGGCATTGATTCCTTCGACTCGGCAGAGGATATACAAACTGGCCACAGTAGTAATGTGGCAGCCAACCATTACGCTGTCAGTGCCGAAGACGCGCCCGGTATGAACAGGTTCGATTTTATGCGCCTAACTGAGGTATCTCTGCGCTGGCAGACACTCCTCCATATCCGAACCTCAGTCCAGATATCATTTCAAGATATCGTACCTGCCAAGGACACAGAACAGCCAGAGCTTTACACATCGAAAGAAAGCATCACAGATATAATAAAACAAACCATCGAACAGCTCATCGGCAATCAGAAAGCACCAGAGGCAATGCCAATTTCACGAGCCGTCATGCCAGTTTTACCGCAGATCACGACCAACCGACTTCTCTGTCTGCTGCGTTCAGTTCGAGGCCAGTTCGCTACATTTAAATCAACCTATCAAGCGTTAGCTTTACAGACTATCATCGATTATCCGCAAAATGATCTTCTCGTCATCTTACCCACTAGTGGAGGAAAATCGGATTTGTTTTTCCTGCCAGCAATGCTGGAACGATGTAGAGGCAGCGTGGCCATCGTCGTTATTCCGTTCCACGCTCTGTCGCAAGATATCATCAGTCGGGCCCAACAAATAGGCCTCAGGGCAAGTCTATGGAACTATACCGTATCTATGTCTGGCGCGTTAGCCAACGACCTCCTCATTGTTTCAATCGAACACTTCTCATCACGTTCCTTCTTGTCATTAGTAAGCAGTCTGGCAATGACAGGAAAACTCTCACGCATATTCTTTGACGAAGCCCATACTTGGCTTCTCTCCAGCGGATACCGTCCTCAATACCTTCAAGTGCACCGCCTCGTTGCTCTCAAAGTGCCAATTGTCGTCCTGTCAGCAACAGTCCCAGTTGCGCTCGAGCCGGCAATTGTCGATCGCTATCAACTGTCACCGCGAGTTATGGTTAGACATCCAAACACGACAAGGCCGAACATATCAATCGTTGTTAGGGAACATACATCTGATGAAGACTTATTGTCAAACCTGGAAAGACGTCTCCAACTATTCGATTCAGTTGCGACTTCGGATGACCGCGCAATCATATTTGTCATGACCAAGGCAACCGCAACTGAGTTAGCACAGAAGTTCTCCTGCTCTAGTTACGTCAGCGACTTAGACGACAAGGAGAAATCGGTTAGGTTCAATGAATGGAGGTCGGGAGTGAAAAATAAGATCATAGCAACTAGTGCCTTTGGAACTGGAATCGATTACCCCTCTGTGCGACTTACAATTCATTACAATGGGACGCATTCACTCTTAGACTTCGCTCAAGAATCTGGCCGAGCGGGACGTGATGGAAAACCGGCAGAGTCCCTCCTGCTATTCACTACGGGATCAATGAACAATCGGCCGAGGGACCAACTCTCGCCGTTAGACCGGCCGGCACTCGCATCATTTCTTAACATTACCACATGCCATCGGTGCGTTTCAAATAAAATTAGAGATATACAAGTCACAAAACTAACAACATATAAGATTTTCGTTGAGTGCTTACCTTGACAAAGAACCTTACTCTTGCCACAGCTTCGGCCATGACATCGCTTGTTGTTCAGTCTGCTTGAATGAAGACGAAGCAATGCTCGGATCAGTTAATCATGGACAATCAATCCCCGCAGAGACTTTTGATACTAGTGATAATACTCGCTCTTCAGAGGTTAAGGATCACTACTCGGATTCCTATGGTTTAAAGAGTGTGCTCCCAATTCCGAGAAAACGGGAGTTGGAGGAGGGTAACACTAGACCATTGTTGCGGACTAGACCTCGAAAGACACCACTCACCTTAAATGCTAGAGACGCTCTGGCTAATGCTTTTGCTTTATACAGAGAAGTGAAAAGTGTATACGGTTTTTGTGGCTACTGCTACTTCATGGCCAGATCTCCCGCGAAGCCATGGTCGTCATGTCTCGAAGCAGTTTCCCATGCCAAGTCCGTCCATGGATTGGATGACGAAAAGCTAATGGTTTTTGCAGAAGAAATCCGACTTCCGGCAGCTGCTTGCAAAAGTTGCGGAGTCACTGTCCATGAAGAGGAAGGCAGCAGTCAGTGTCCTTATGTTGGTCTACCAGTCATGCTGCTTTTCGTGCTACGGTCTGACTTGGATTTTTTCAACAGGATTTGTTCATGCAAATGTTCTGATCTTTTTTCCTTGCGCCAGTGGCTTCAAGGTCTCGACCATACCACTGGCTTGTCAAATGTTGTCATAGCAATGTCGGCAATTTACCAAAATATTGTGCTTATCCGCTCCACTCTCATCTCATTTTGATATTCATTTAAATTTCCTAGTTTTATTATCTCTATTGTTTTCTTATCTCTATTGTAATACAATAGTATATCTCTTATGCCAGACTTATCGACCTACATAAGTCATTCTTGTTGCTCTAAGTCATAGCTCCCCAAAACTGTCAGTACCACATATATCAACAAATGCTCATGCTGTGCGAAGTGGGTTAAGAAATAACGTCATAAGAAATAACATCGTAAGCCGACTTCAACAATGGCAGTCAACAAGCGAGGCGAGTGTAGCAAGATAAGCGACGAGACCACCATTAGGTGGGGACAGTATGATGACATGACAGGCCACAAGCCAACAGATAACAGGAGGAGCAATGACGAGTACGAACAACAACATCCCGTTGACGGACAATCAACCATCAATGAGATCAAAGAAAAAACAAGCCCACAACAAAACGAAAGCAGCGGTGTAACGCGGTCGCCACAGTCGTCGGCTGCCGCAACCGTTCAGAGTGAGCAATGGCCACTAACGCTGATCGCCCAATAACAGACTGATGATTCAGTCATTACACTCCCGCAGAGGCCAGCGAACAATACCAAGGCACCGACGACATGCGAAAGTCAGCAAACAACAGCGACCGACACCAACCAACAGCAACACCGGACGAGCAGCTAGACTCGAAGAACAACAACGGCGCACACGGGCGACCGACGATGGCACAAACGGAACACTGTCTGAGCAGCGAAAAGGAGACGGTAAGCGACGAAAAACAGGTGCGAGCGGCAATGGCGGCAGAAGACGACGTGAACCAGCGTCGACCAACAGGACCAAACCACAATTGGCTTTAATACAGCACACGGACTCTAACAGTCAAGGTCAGTCTAAAATACCTAACCAGCAAGCAAGACCCAGCAGTAAGCAGGAAAGATTCGAGGCATACCATTACGACGATGCCAAAGGCTGCAAAGTCATCCGACCGGCGACCAGAGACTGCCGATAGACGAGCCCGTTACACCCGACAATCGACGGCGCGAGACGGCGAGCAATGACGGCCAAAGACGGACGATACCATGCGACCAACGGCGATCAAGGGTGATCAAGGGTGACGGCAGACGGCGGACAATGACGAAAGACGGACGCCGCCGGCCTCATACGAGACAGGGGTTCGACGACGAGCGTGATGTTGTGATGAGCGGTGGGCCACGAGCACCGCAAGAAAAAACGTGGGTCGCATGTGAACCTTTAAGACAATGTTAAAAGGCGGAAATGAACGGCAAAAAAAAGTGATAACATCATACCCTTAGTGAGAGCAGCAGAGAGGAGCCGCGACAACACACAAGCACGGCGGGCAAGCATGGCAGTAAAAGGGCCAGCCACGACAGCAGACACGATGGAAAGTCGGTCCATAACGCCGGATGAAGATCGTGATGCCCGGCAACAAGGACCAGAGATGCTGTAAAGCGCTGCCAAATGTGCTGCTAATTGATTTGCAAATTGGCTTGTTATTACACCCAATATCCTTATGCCGTCACAGTTATGCGCAGCTCTGGAATCTGGAATCTGCCAGTACTCCCCATATCTCGCCCTCTCCCCTCACATGCAACTCCTTGCCCTTATCAGCTGTGCTTTTCTATGTACTTGATTTCTGACTGAGATTTACTGCTGTTTTCTGTTTTTAGATTTCTCTGTAACGTCTGATCGGCCATGTCCTCGAAATGTCGGGGCTGCTATGGCTTACACCACCAGCTCATATTCCTCGCCAACCTCGCCCTTTCTGTTTGAGTGAATTATCAAGTCTATTATTACCTTCCGCTGATTGCAAGTGCTGACTACATAATGTAAGGATTGGCACCATTATTGTCCACAGGCAGCCCTCACTGACGTGTTTTAATGAGATGCAGGCAATGGTCTTACGCCAGAGAAGGTAAGGAAGATGACCTTTACAACGCAGTTGAGACAACGTTAAGCTAATTCTTTTAAAGGGTCGCTTACACTCTGCTATAATTTGTCCGTTAAGGTTCTGTTGTTCTTCTACAGTTTCACTTGTCGCAACTCACACAAATGCTTCCTCTAGTTTCATGGCATATCCTTAGGGTATTTTCGATTACTTTTAATACCCATTGGAGCCATTGGATTGTATATTAAATCCATTTGTTTACATACTATTTATTTAAACTTACTTTCAATGAAGAACTCTCTGCAACTTGCAACCCTTCATCCTCATGTTGCAAGGTACTTCCCGTAGTAATTAAAACATAGTCCAGCTACTATCCATGTACCTACTTCCCATGTATAATAGTAATTGATTCGACCTTCTACCACCTGCCTTACAGATAATTGCTGCTAAGCGTTGTACATGGGATGCGGATGATGATAAGTGGACGAATGAGTTCGAGATCATCAATGCTCACAAAATTGGCAAGCCAGGTGAAGCGGACGATGGCGACAATGATAGGAGAGAACAGAGACTGTCGTTGCAAGTAAGGTCAATCTAAATACAAGGTTAGCGTGATGCTGGATCAGTGGGCGACAATCAATAACAACATGAAACGCAAGCGAGTAGAGAGCGACTTAAAACCGGCGTGCGCAGAGTAGGCCATGATCACAATCAACATTGAACGGGCCAGCGACAAAGGACGACAGATGCTGTAAGTACTGACAAAGTGGTTGTTGATTTGATTTCCAAGTCGCTGTTTCTGTACAACAGTTAATATGGACAACATACAGTATTAACAGTTATGCGCTGCCTAATTTGACAAATTATACAGGGCGAGAGATGTAGTGCGCTTTTTAACATTATGTCTCAGTGACATATTATATGTATTATAAGCAGGATCCTTTAAATTGCTGGATAGCAATGACTTTCTCATAACATGCATAAGCACCCAAACTATATTTTCCCAACTTGTTGCAATTACATTTTTGTTCCTTCACGCCTTTACGGTCTCGACTACCCACCATTACCAATGCAGTCTCGTTGACTATGATCGAAAAGCTCTCCATTCCGCCTTTTTGTTGTTGTCATAATAACTAACATATTAACTTCTTATTGTTCACAGGACCTTGAAGTTCCATATGCCTCATGCATGTCATCGTTCAGGTCACCTTCCATCGTCACCGCCATTCTCGCCTCCCGCTCGTGCCATCTTTGCCACTCCGTGTTGCTCTCGACTCTGGTCTTGCTGTGCCTACGATCTTTCATTGTCGTTGTCGTGGTATAAAATGGCGCATATCAAACCATCGTCTTTATGTTTCCTTCTGATTCTAAGCCTTTTGTCATCGCAACTATGGTCTCTGTATCTTCTATATGTTCTGCCAGTCACATTTTTCGACTATGATCTCCGCATTTCTGCATGACATGGTATACTGTTTGTCTCTACTATTACCTTAATTTCATCATACTCATGTTATATACTCTCTTGCTCTGTCTCTATTTCATGTTGTGAAATTACGCCATTCTGCTCCAAGAATGTGCCTCCAGGCAAATTTCATCTTCAAAATCATCACGGACTTTTTAATATAACGTGTTTACTACTATAGATTCAATGCACTTTATAACTCGGAACATGCCCATCAATTTATAAATATTTCCAACCAAACACAACCAAGTTTAAAAGGTGGAATGCATTTTGGCAGACTAAGATATACCCTCAATGTAATTACAAATAGCGATGCGCTCTCTATGTGATCCTGTAAACGCTCAGCCGTAGTCTGGCTTTCTACAGCCTCACTGACTCAGACCTGTCAGTGCAACCAACTACACAACCCACAATACATACTTCCATCAGACCACAGTACCTCTCTTATATTTCATTTGCTTAATGTCAGATAGCCAAGGGTACAACTTCTGTTGAAGACAGTTTTGTATAGGAAGAGTGCATAAGCTGGCAAGGATGGTGTACGGCCTTTCATGGCCTGTACTGTACAGTACATAACGAAAATCAGGTGGCTTACAGGTGCTTTGGGACTTGGGCGTGCCTCGCAATGGCACCAACTTCTGCTCCCAGTACCTTCCACACCTGCTTCCTTTGCTTCTCACCATTCTACTACCACGCAGTGACTTCTATTGTATTTGGCTTTCCGTGTAATTGCTATGTTGGAGAGCAGTGAAAGTGTAAATCTACACAAGTTATAGAAGAGCTTCTTCAAGTTTTTCAGACCGAGGATGAAATGTTGGACGATTCAATGCTGTATAGCAGCTTGGCGCAGTCAGCCGCCTCACACTAAAGTGCGGTGGTTGCGAGCCTGACCATGGCAAATGCGTCGCCCACATCTTTGCCAAATTTCCTTGCACACTCATGCTTGCTGTTTCTCTTAAAATTTGTACACCCAGCCCTACACATAAAATAAGGAATTAACAAATCCGTTGCGCAGTTGGATGGCATTAACATATAAACAGGGATGACGCGTTTAGACTGCATAGAAAGACATAAATAAATAACGCGATGTACGCGTATGCATAGTTTGGGCAAGTGCGACATCAACACTACCAGATTATAGTTTCCACCATGATACCATCAGGCCGACGAGTAAAGTTCATCATCACGGCAGCAAAATATATGCAAAATGAACAAAAGTTTTCACGTTCTTATAGACTTCAC
>JAKTPS010000224.1:0-18394 GCA_030556275.1 Lipomyces sp. NRRL Y-27488 | reverse complement strand
ACAATCTTGGAGGATTTTGCGGGGTCATTGGATTTTCTCGTCGAGAGTGTCGAGCAGATTGCTCCGGTTCATGTTTTCTGCGACATAGCGGCTCTGTGTTGTGCCGATTGCCAGCCAAAGCGGCTTGAGTGTTTAGACTCTCTGTGCAACGATTGCGTGTATGTTCGGTGTGCTGTGTTCCTCAATGTCTCGTAGTCCGGATGGTATGGACTGTCAAGAGTCGTTGTTCGGTTTTATCGGGTTGGGTGTCTGGTTTCCAGCTTTGTTTTCCTGTCGTATCCTTCTGTTGTGGCCATGTTTCAATGTTTGTGGAATTGTCAGAATATTTTCATGTGTTTTGATATGCTAGACCGGGCGTTCCATGGTGTTCATTACTTTAAAGACTGATGCTTGTTTGTATTAATTAATATGAGAATAAGTGAATAACTACAAGCTATCGTTGTAAAGGACGTGTTATAAAGAGCCGCCCTTGCGTTTCTGATTTACTCATTGCTCTTCACATTGCGTGCCATTCTACCGCGCATTTTTCTGTTACTGGCAGTGACACCGGACTAGCGGCCAGAATAAAATCATATCGCCCAGTCATCGAGGATGGCGGCGGTGTATGCATAGATATTCACACAAAATCCGAAGACTGCAGGCGCTTTTGCTAGCATCTTCTCATCTGACGTATTCTTTTGACACATAGCTCAGTTGGTTGGATCCGCCGCGTTGTAAAATAAATATAAAACTTGCAGTAATTGTCAATTGTTACTTTATCATTTCGTTAAACTATGTATAAATAAATAAGAGGATAGGACAAATTATAAAATACAGTATATACAGCTCACTACCTCCCTCCAGAATAAAGAAACAAACCCACTTAGTTCAAGATCTGCGTGACCATGCCGGTTCCGACGGTTATGCCGCCCTCACGGATGTTGAATCGAAGGCCGGTCTCGATGGCAATGGGCTTGGTCATCTCGACCACGAGCTCGGCGTTCTCGCCGGGCATGACGAGCCGGGGCTGGCCGTCCTCGCCGAGTTCCTGGCCCTCGGGCAGCTGGACGACGACGGTGACGCTCGCGGTGCGGATGAACATCTGCGGGCGGTAGTGGGCGCCGAAGCCGTACTTGCGGCCGCCTTCCTCGGTCGTGAGGATGTAGAACGACGCGAGGAACTTCGTCGACGGCTTCATGGTGCCGGGCTTGGCGACGACCATGCCGCGCTGGACCTGCTCGCGGCGGATGCCGCGCAGGAGAATGCCGCAGTTGTCGCCGGCCATGGCCTGGTCGAGCTCCTTGCGGAACATCTCGATGCCGGTGGCCGTGGTCTTGATGGGCTGGTCGTGGAAGCCGACGAGCTCGATTTCAGAACCCTTGGTTAGCGTGCCGCGCTCGACACGGCCGGTGACGACCGTGCCGCGGCCGGAGATGGTGAACGTGTCCTCGATCGGGAGCAGGAACGGCTTCTCGAGGTCGCGCTGCGGGGTGGGGATGTAGTCGTCGACGGCCTGCATGAGCTTGAGGATGGCCTCCTCGCCAATGTCGGGACGCTTGCCTTCCAGGGCGCACAGGGCAGAGCCCATGATGACCGGGATGTTGTCGCCGTCGTAGCCGTAGGACGAGAGCAGTTCGCGCATTTCCATGTCGACAAGCTCCAACATCTCAGGGTCCTCGATGGTGTCGACCTTGTTGACAAAGACGACGAGATGCTGCACGCCGACCTGGCGCGCGAGCAAGACGTGCTCACGGGTCTGGGGCATCTGGCCGTCCGTGGCCGCGACGACGATGATGGCACCGTCCATCTGGGCGGCACCGGTGATCATGTTCTTGATGTAGTCCGCGTGGCCGGGACAGTCGACGTGGGAGTAGTGGCGGTTCTCGGTCTCGTACTCGACGTGGGCGGACGAGATTGTGATACCGCGCGCACGCTCCTCCGGCGCACGGTCGATTGAGGAGTAGTCCTTGAACTGCGCGAAGCCGCGGTCGGACAGCACCTTTGTGATCGCGGCCGTCAGCGTCGTCTTGCCATGGTCGACGTGGCCGATGGTGCCGACGTTAACGTGGGGCTTGTCGCGCGAGAAGGTCGCCATGCCGCGAGCGACAAGCGGGGAGCTGCGCATGGCACAGGGCTCGACTAGACGGCAAAAGAGCCTGTTAGTGGGGAGACCAATTGCGGCGGTGGAGTGGAGGCGGTGTCATGAACCCCGCCATACTACGACGACCCGCAGGTGGGGATGGAGGAGGGCTTACCTCGCGACGCGGCCGACGCGGCCGAGCGCAGCACCGCGCGGGCGGCGGGCGCAACTGACTTGAAGAAGGACGCCATTGTGCACGGTGGTATTTCGCCTTCGAAGGGGAGAACTGGGCCGGCCCGGGAATGAACGTGAGAAGACGACTTGGAAAGAAGAGAACTTCCGACAGAGAAATTTTCGTTAACTTCCTCGGGCCGGCCCTAGCCCTGGCGTGAGCGGCACGTGACCACGGCTTACACAGACTACAGAAAAATGGCGTCTATTTTACATGGTACAGGCAGCACTCGAAGGACAAAACAAAACAGTAAAACCAAATCTCGGTTTGCTATCGCCATCGTTGCCGGGGTCGTCGTCGTCGTCGTTGTTGTCGTGGTCGTCGTCGCATGTGGCGGCGTCGCTACCGCTCAATGTCTCCCAGCAGCAGGTACTGCAGGATGTCTCCCAGCGTCACGATCCCCTTCAGCTTGCCCTTGCTGTCGACCACTATCAGCCGGTGTAGCCGCGACCGCCGGATCGTGTCCATGATCGTGTCCAGCCGGTCCTCGTCCGTGCAGGTGTAGACGCCCTCGAAGTCGCTCGGCCGCCGCATGAGCGCCTCGCCGACTGTCAGCTTGAGGTCGTTGTATATGCCGCCCTTGACGAGCGTGAGCACGTCGACGGACTCGTAGACGTTGTAGAGCACGCCGTCGGCGTCGACGATCGGGATGCTCGACACGCCCTTGGACGCGAGCAGGTGGATCACGTCGATGACGGGCGTCGCCATGGTCGCGGTCGCGAGGTCCGTGAACTGGCCGATGCCGAGGTCCCGCAGCGGCTTGCGCAGCATGCGGGTCTCCTTGCAGTTCTGCGCGACAAACTTGAGAATGCGGTACTGGGTGAGCACGCTGAGCACGATCTCGCGCCCGTGCTGCTCGTCGTAGTCGAGCAGCGGTATCCGGTGGCCCTTGCTCATGATCAGCTTCAGGCAGGCGTCGTACAGGCGCTTGAACGGCTCCACGGACACGGTCTCGATGGGCTGCATGCCGATGGCCTTCTCGACCGCGCGCAGGCCGTCGAGCGTGAAGTGGTCGATCTTGTCCATCTTCTCGGGGTTCTGGTAGTAGTACTGGATGACGTTCATGTAGTCTGCCGGCGTGAGCAGGCCCGCGAACTTGGACGTCTTCGAGTTCCACAGCGGCGCGGACACGATCGAGTTCTGGAGCAGGATGTTGAGCGACTTGCGCACGAGCAGGGACGTGTCGAGCACGATGAGCCGGAACGAGACGGGCAGGACGTCGTACGCGGTCTTGCCCTTGAGAAACGCCCGGATCGCCTGCAGTCCCTCGTGCTGGTCAAGCTCTGTCTGGTCGGCGGCGACGACAGCGTCCGCAATGGGCACGTGCAGCTCCGCGGCCATGGTGCTCGGGGGCTGTGGGCGGGACATGGCACGGGGGGGGGTGGTGTTCGAAGCTGACGATCGCCGGCTTTCACGGCGGTGCAACCAAGCGCAGAAGAACCGCCGCCGGTTCACGAAACCGGCAGTCAATTGCCGGTTTGAAACCGCGGCGCTGCGTTTTGTAATATCCAGATTCGGCATTTCTTGCTCACTCACTTCGTCGTCCCGCAGCCAGCCAGCCATGGACACGTCCCTGCGCTGCCTCCGCACGCTCGCCGGCCAGGCGCGCTGCTCGTCGTCGTTGCTGTGGACCCGTCCGCGGCTTGTTCTGCCCGCCCACGCATTGCTGCGGACCGCCGCCGTGCGACGCAACCAGACCTTCGCTGCCAGAGGCCCGGACAATGGCTACGTCGATCTCTCCCCGCGACGCGCGCTGATCTCCGTCACCGGCCCCGATTCCGCTCACTTTTTGAACGGACTTATTACAAATTCGGCACCACGCGGACGCGATGGCGTCTACGCCGCGTTTCTCAACAGCAAGGTATGTGACCACGTTCCTCCTCAGAGCTGCTGGTTAGCAAGTTCTAACACAGCTGGGCACACAGGGCCGTATCATGTCCGACGTCTTTATCTATCCGGCGTCGCACAACATTCGCTGGATCGAGACACACACACAGGCTGACCCGTCCTGGGTCGCGAAGGAAGACGACGACCGAGGCCTTACCTACCTCATCGACCACGACGTCAATGTCACGGACTATCTTGTCGACTACCTCAACAAGCGCAAACTGCTCAAAAGGCTGCGTATCGACCTACTGACGGACTGGCGGGTCTGGTTTGCGTGGGAGAAGAAGCCCAATCCTTACTTGCTCGCCAAGCCTTCCCCGTTTATCGGCGCGATGGACAATCGGGCCGGCGTGGGCCCGGACGGCGCATTCGGCGTGCGCGTTGTTCTCTCGAACGCGGCGGAGAACCCGCTCTGGCCGCTCCAAATCTACGAGACTGGCCGTGTCGAGAAATTCAGGCAAGAAAGCCTGGACACCTACGACATCCGGCGGTACTCGTTCGGCATCCCCGAGGGAGTACAGGATTTGCCGCCGGGCACTAGGTTTCCTATGGAGGCCAACTTGGACCATATGGGCGGCATCGAATTCCACAAGGGATGCTACGTCGGCCAGGAACATATGGCGCGCGCGAAGCGCCTGGGGGAGTCGCGCCGGCGACTGGTTCCGTTCAGGCTGGTTGCCTCGAGTGCCGCCGACAAATCCGACAGGGAGGGCGTGATAGACAACTCGGCCATTATAGAAATGGGCGAGCAGCCTGTTTTGAGTGAAAAGTTGGACGTGCGAAACAGCGTCGGCCAGGTGACAAGCCTGCTGGGCGACCTGGGCATGGCAAGAGTGCAGATGAACAAGGTCAAGCTGGACGGTGAGACGGAGTACTACATAGTGCCGACTGACGCGAACGGGGTATACGATGTGGCAGAAGGAGAGCGGACACAAAAGCGGTGGGTTTTCAAATTTTTTAAACCGTACTGGTGGAGGGAGTCCAAGGACATGTAGATAGCAGAGAGAGACCCTTATCAAATTGAAGAACGTAAACTATAACTGAAGCCGAACACCTTGCCAAAGAAAAACCGCCATCACCACCACCGCTACAGCAGACTCGATGCCAAAATTAATAAAGCTCGGTTCGCGCTCCTCGCGTCTGGCCGTCGCGCAGACCGAGATCGTCATGGAGCGCTTGAAGGCTGCGTTTCCCGAGCACGACTTTGAAATCGTGACAAAGAACACGCTCGGCGACCAGGTCCAGACAAAGGCCCTCTACGCATTCGGCGGCAAGGCCGTCTGGACAACGGAGCTCGAGGAGCTACTGTCCGCCGAGGACGAAGGAATTGAGATGATCGTGCACTCGCTGAAGGGTATTTCCTGCTGTTTTTTCTTGTTTCGCCCCCCGGTTTCGCGCATCGTTGACACTGCACCCCCCAGACGTGCCCACGACCTTGCCCGAAGAGTTCAAGCTCGGCGGCATTCTCAACAGAGCCGGTAAGTATTTGCCATCCTCATTGTTGTTACTACCGCAGCTCGCCTGACCAAAGCCAAAGACCCTCGGGACGTGCTCTGCGTGCGCTCCGACCTGCCATACAAGAGCCTGGCAGAGCTGCCGCCCAAGAGTGTTGTCGGCACCTCTTCCATCCGCCGCTCAGCTCAGCTCCGCCGTCGATTTCCGCATTTCGAGTTCAAGATCGTCCGTGGGAACATGTGTGTTTATTCCTGTTTGCGATTGTCTTGCTTTGGTTTGAATGTGGAACAAGAGTGCGCTGACTCGGATGCCGTAGCAACACTCGGCTCTCGAAGCTGGAGGACCCGGAGCAGGGCTACACCTGCATCATCCTCGCTGCCGCGGGTCTTCTGCGTCTCGATCTCGGCGCGAGCATCACGCAGTACCTGGATGCACCCGAGAGTCTCTACGCGGTCGGGCAGGGCGCCATAGGCGTCGAGATCCGCAAGAACGACGCGGACGCGCAAGCGCTGCTCGACGCCGTCGTCGAGCGGGACGTGCAACTGACCTGCACGGCCGAGCGCAGCCTCCTGCGCAAGCTGGAAGGCGGGTGCTCGGTGCCGCTCGGCGTGTTGTCTCGCTTCGATAAGGAGACGGGCGAGCTCTCGCTCCAGGCCGAGGTCGTCAGCGTCGACGGCTCGGAGGCTGTAGAGAGCTCGCTGGTCAAGGTCGTCGCGAGCTTTGACGACGCCGAGAAGTTCGGCGTCGAGCTCGCCGAGGACCTGTTGGCGAAGGGCGCGGACAAGATTTTGGAGAAGATCAACTACGACAAGTTGCAGCAGTCGTAGACCGCCTTGCGCTCGTTTGGATATATGATTTGTACATTAAGATATATATAGTTTATGTGGTGTAAATTGTCTAGTTAAGCCAACTCCCGGGCGGCCTTTGCTGCCAGGACCTCCTTCTTCCTTTCGGATGCGGTGTTGAGCGAGTATCCAACCGCACCGAACCCGGCCGACATCCACGTCATTCCCCAGACCAGCGAGGGGAAGCCGTCGGTCATGAGATTCCTGCCGGTGAGACCGAGATGGAAGAACCGCGTGAAGGCGCCTGTGCATGCAAAGCGTTAGTTGGGTGCCTTCGGCCATGACCAGTCCACGCCTCGGTACTGTCTGTCGGTGGCGGAAACAACGTACCAAGCGCACAGTATGCAAGGATCGATGGCGGCATTGCTGTGGAATATGTGGCTGCGGGGTGGAGGTGATGCCTGTGATGAGGGTGATATACGGTGATGTTCGTCGCGAGAAGTCGATTGGTTTTGATTTGATTGGGCAGCGAACACAAAAGAGCCGGGTAAACGTCGAGCCTCACCTCCCAATTCAATTCTTCACCACAAACAGCATACATGATACCGTGCTTCTAATCCATACTCCTCCACGCCAATGCCCGACACCGGTTCCACGCAGCCTGCAGCAGCGGCAGCGGCGGCTGCTGCTGCAGGAGCGTCTCAACAGAAGCAGACCGCAAAGCAGCCAAAACAGCAAAAGCAGCCAAAGCCGCAGCAACAAAACGGCGAATCGCAAGACGCAAAGGCGCAGAACAAGGCCGACAAGGCCGCTCGCAGGGCAGCCCGTGTGAGCGCGCAAGGAAAGTCTACCGCACGGCCGGAGCCGACTCCCGCAGCTGGTGGTGGCGGTGGTGCTGCTGCGGCCGGTAGCAGCGGCAGCGCCGGCGGCGCGACCGCGACCAGACAGGGCAAGAAAGAGGCCGCCGAGGCGGCGGCCGCCCACGACACCTCGGCCGGCGCGGCCAGCGACAAGCCGGCCAACGACCTGCTCGACAAGCGCGTCGGGCTGTTCAAGCACCTCGAGGTCACGACGAAGCGGTCCGGCACCGCGGATGCGTCGCGCGACATCCACCCCGCCATCCTGGCCCTGACGCTGCAGTTTGCGTCCTACACGGTCCTCGGCTCGTCCGCGCGCTGCGTCGCCATGCTGCACGCGTTCCAGACCGTCATCAGGGACTACCGCACGCCGGCCGGCACGGTGCTGTCGCGCAACCTGACGAACCACCTCTCGCGCCAGATCGACTTTCTCAAGACGGCCCGGCCGCTGTCGGTCACGATGGGCAACGCGATCCGGTGGCTCAAGCAGGAGATCTCGCTCGTGTCGATCGACACGTCCGACGACCGCGCGCGCGACGACCTCGTCTCCCAGATCGACACGTTCGTGCGGGAGAAGATCGAGGTCGCCGACAGAGTCATCGTGCAGTCCGCCGCGAGGCACGTCAGCCCCGGCTCGACGATCCTCACGTTCGCGCGCTCCGTCGTGGTCGAGCAGGTCCTGCTCGACGCGGCCGCGCGCGGCACGGACTTCTCCGTCGTCGTCGTCGACTCGCGGCCGCTGTTCGAGGGCAAGGAGACCGTCTCGCGGCTGTCCGCGGCCGGCATCCGCTGCGAGTACGTCATGATCTCGGGCCTCTCGTACGTGCTCGACAACATCTCCGCCGTGCTGCTCGGCGCGCACGCGGTGCTCTCCAACGGGCAGCTCTACTCGCGCGTCGGCACGGCGCTGGTCGCCATGAGCGCGAAGCGGAAAAACGTTCCCGTCATCGTGTGCTGCGAGTCCATCAAGTTCTCGAACCGCGTCCAGCTCGACTCCGTGACCGTGAACGAGCTCGGTGCGCCGGACGACCTCGTCAACATCTCGAACGACCCGGGCAACCCCAGGCTCGGCCCGCTCAAGGACTGGCGGACGACGCCGAACCTGAAGCTGCTCAACATCATGTACGACCTGACGCCGCCCGAGTACATCAAGAAGATCGTGACGGAAGTGGGCAATTTGCCGGCGAGTTCGGTGCCGGTCATATTGAGGGAGTACAGGTAGGGGGATGGACAAAAATATGCGTTTGAATGTTTGTTATTATGTACATAGGATATGAAAAGTAAAAGCATCTAAACTGGTGGAGGTGTTCTGGTTGGCCGCGACAGCCCCGACAGCCTACGAATTCGGTATCAGTATCAATCATATCAACGACAAAGCAGCTGGAGAACAAAAGCAAAGAGGAAAAAATAAAGTAACCACTCACGTTTCTCCCATCTTGATGATCGTCACCCTGATCATGCGCGGGTCAACCTTGAGCACCGAGTAGATGTCGGTCTGGACCTTGGCGTTCGCCTCGAAGAGCATCGTGAAGTGGTTGCCGGCGAAGTGCAGCTGCTGGTGCTTGCCGACGACCTTGGGCAGGAACTGGCGCGACAGGAAGGCCGTGTTGCGCACGACACCGCCGGACCGGATGACCATTGTCCCCATTGTGTTGACGATGCTGTAGGCGTGGTGTTAGTGAAGAGAACTAGGTGTCATGGCGGTCATGTCGGTCGTAGTGAAGAGAACGAAGGAGAGGACCACATACTCGCGAACCTCCTTCATCTTGCCCACGCGGGCAATTCCAATCAGCTCGTACAGCATTCCGTCTGCGTCTTACTGGACCGGTAGAATATGGCAAGGACACAGCGAGCGAAAGAGAGAAAAGCGAGCGGAACACGACAAATGCTAACTGTGGACAAATAGTTATCGACATATCCCGAAGTTTAAAATTTTGGGACATCATCACCATCGTCCTCATCTCCTCGACAAACCACCCTCATCGACGATCCCACAATGAGCTTCGACCGCACCTCGGACGGTGAGTTTGGTCCTGCGAGATCGACAAGTTGGAAAGCTAGGAGCCGACTAATATTTTTTTTGCCATTTTTTTGCAGCGCAACTGGAGTTCTCGACAACCCAGGATGTGGACGTGTAAGTAGCTTGACTTTCTGTTAGTATGCTCGGGCTTTTACTGACCGATTTGCAGAGTCCCTACATGTATGCGCGCCTATTCACTCGACGACTGGATGTTGTTTACTAACGTATTTGATTTTACGTCGGCGCAGTCGAGGCAATGTCGCTGAAAGGTTAGAGTGAACGTCCCTTTCGCAATGCATATAGTGCATGAGGGCTAACCGATTTATGTGTAATACAGAGGATCTCCTACGAGGCATATACGCATACGGCTACGAGACTCCAAGTGCCGTGCAGAGTCGCGCGATTGTACAGATCCTCAAGGGACGAGACACGATCGCGCAGGCACAATCAGGCACAGGCAAGACCGCGACGTTCTCGATATCGGTTCTTCAGGTAACAACAGCTTTCCTTTGTGAGCGCATTCTATGTACAGCGCGGCATGACTGACGCACGCACGCGACAGACGATAGATACAAAGGTCCGCGAAGCACAGGCGCTCGTGCTCTCGCCGACCCGCGAGCTCGCGGTGCAGATCCAGAACGTCATCCTCGCGCTCGGCAACTACATGAACGTGCAGTGCCACGCCTGCATCGGCGGCACGTCCGTCGGCGAGGACATCCGCAAGCTCGAGTACGGCCAGCACGTCGTGTCCGGCACGCCCGGCCGCGTGGCAGACATGATCCGCCGCCGCGCGCTGCGGACGCGGAACATCAAGATGCTCGTGCTGGACGAGGCCGACGAGCTCCTCGACAAGGGGTTCAAGGACCAGATCTACGACGTCTACAGATACCTGCCGCCGTCGACCCAGGTCGTCGTCGTGTCCGCAACGCTGCCGCACGACGTGCTCGAGCTCACGACAAAGTTCACGACCGACCCGACCCGCATCCTCGTCAAGCGCGACGAGCTCACGCTCGAGGGTCTCAAGCAGTACTTCATCGCCGTCGAAAAGGAGGAGTGGAAGTTCGACACGCTCTGCGACCTCTACGAGACGCTCACAATCACACAGGCCGTCATCTTCTGCAACACGCGCAGGAAGGTCGACTGGCTCGCCGAGAAGATGCGCGAGGCGAACTTCACGGTGGCCTCGATGCACGGCGACATGCCCCAGAAGGAGCGCGACTCGATCATGCAGGACTTCCGGCAGGGCAACTCGCGCGTGCTCATCTCGACCGACGTCTGGGCCCGCGGCATCGACGTCCAGCAGGTCTCGCTCGTGATCAACTACGACCTGCCGCTGAACCGCGAGAACTACATCCACAGGATCGGCAGGTCCGGCAGGTTCGGCAGGAAGGGCGTCGCCATCAACTTCGTCACCACCGAGGACGTCACCATCCTGCGAGACATCGAACAGTACTACTCCACCCAGATCGACGAGATGCCCATGAACGTGAGCGAGATGGTCTAGCCTTGTTTGTCTTCTCTTCTTGCACCTCGCCGCCGTTGTTCTTTGTGTTCCGTATGTGTATGAATTACTTTTCAAGGGCAAATTTCAGGGATATAATGTATTTCTAGCTTTCATTTTCTTGGTCTTTTCTTTGTACTCCACATAAAAATAATGATCCTCGTCTTTATTATAGTATTACCTAACTTTTTCTCCATCTCCTCCTCTCACCTCGACTCTCTCATCAATGACTCAATCAAATGCCACTCCAATCGTCTCGACGAATACACTCACCAAAAAAAAAAAAAAAAAAAAAGAAAAAGAAACCAGAAATCTCTATCATAAACAACTCCTATTAATAATAAAGAAAAGGGGAAGCGAGTTATTAAAAAAGATATACAAAAGGAACATAAGAAAAGAAAAAAAAAAAAAAACAGAAAACCATTGGAAGCACAGATGATAAAAAGGACCGTAGAGACGAATCTTTGCGCTCAAGCAAAGCAATCACAACAAAATATGCCGCTCACAACAAACTAAATGATAGTGACGTGGGGCCATCCACAAAAAATTGAAGGAGAGTGCGGTGAATGGCGTGCACGACAAGAATACTCAAGGAAAGAAATGAAATCGACAGAGGGCGCATTACATGATAATCCAAAAAAAAAAAGAAGATACAACAAAACACTCCCGTCCACACCGTTCCTGTTCAACCCACTTCCATAATATGACTGACGACGTTGTACACGATATATAATGTATAAGAAAAGAACATAACGAATCATTATTTGCAGTTGTTTGCAATTGTGCTGGCTTCATGGGCGACGGGACATTCGTCTACCGAGACTCGTCCAGCATCTTCAATACCCGCGTGGCGAGTGCAATAATTTCGCTTTCGGCCTCGGTGTCCTCAAGATCAATCAGATCGCCGGCACCGGCCGCCACGGCGGAACTGTCGTGGTTCACTTCTCTCGCAGCCAGCATCTGTGCAGCGATCACGATATCCTGTGTCTTCAAAATCAACGACACGAGAGTCTTGTCTCCGCCCTCCATGAACTGCAACAATGTCCAGGCCGCGATGTGCTCAAAGATCAGGTCGTTGCTGTTTAGGAACCGACCAAGGTAGCCGCTGACACCTTCGGCGGGCTCGGTCCATGTCTTCACAAACGGCGCGTAGTCACTGATCTTCGACGACAGATTTCCCAGCGCAGCGCCGCTGTTGCCCTGCACCTCGGGATTCGGCGACCTTGTGAGCGGAAGAAGCACGTCAATGATATTCATCGACAGCAAATACGGCTTCAGCTCGTCGCTCAGTGCGAGCACGGCGATGCACGCCGTCATCTCGCTCTGCACGCTGCTCGCTGCCGTAAGCACCAGGCTAATGCACTTGTCCACGGCGCCGGCCTCGACGATGGCCTTCTTGTTGCGCTCAGAGCTCGCAGCGAGATTGCGCAGCGTCGAGATCGCGTGGCATTGAATCTCCTCTTCCGTCGCGGGGCTGCTGATTGGCGTCGTCCCGTTCGCGTTCGCTGCCTGCTCGCCCGACTTTCGAAGAAGCGAGACGAGCGGCTTCAGAAATCCAGCTTCGATAATTGGCGATTCATTGTCGGCATGAATGGATATGTTTCGAATGCATGCGACGGACGAGAGAACCAACTGCGACACATTGGACTGCAGAAGGCGCAGCAGTGGCGGCAGGCCGCCCGCCTGCACAATCTCGAGCTGGCACTTGTCGTCGGAGGCCAGGTTGCGCAGGGCCAATGCAGCCTGGCACTGGACCTTGGTGGCTCCAGTAGACATAAGACTGACAAGGCATGCCACGAGCTTCGGTTCCGTTTCGGACAGTATCTTTCTGTTCGACCCGTCCACGGCAATGTTGCTCAGCGCCGTCGTGCAGTAGTACTGCACGTCCGCATCCGGCGACGTCAGGAGCGCGACCAGAACAGGAATCGCACCAGCATTCACCAGTTCCTGCCGGTTTTCGTCTGAGTGCGTCATGTTCAGCAGCGCGCCGGTCGCGTTGCGCTGCACACGGCTGTCTTTCGACTTTGCCAACTTCGTGAGCGGCACAAGCGCGCCGGACCGGGCTATCTTCACCTTGTTCTCTTCATGTGTCGCGAGGTTTGTGATGCAACCCACCGCATTGCATTGCACCTCCACGTTGGCGGACAGCATCTGCTTGATAAGAGGCTCGAGGCCGCCCATTTCGACAATAAGCAGTTTGTTGTCGTTGTTGACTGCCAGATTGCCAAGCGCGGCGCTCGCGGCTCTCTGGACCTCAAAGTCAGGGCTCTGGAGGAGGAGCAGAATTGGCGACAGTGTTTCTTCGTTCACGGCCTGCACATCTATTTCGTCGGTCGTTAGTCCAGGAGTGCTCCGGCTGTCGCAGCGAGCAATTTGGCCACAAACCTTTTTCGGTAATTTCGGCAAAGGCCAGCGCGGCACTGCGCTGGAGGTCGACATTGGAGGAGTATACGAGCGTCGTGAGCGCCCTCAGTGGGCCGGAGCTGAAGAAGTCCTCTTCGCCGCGCTGTGTGGCGGAATTAGCATGCCGCACACCGCGCTGACATAGACGACTGCATTGAGCAGGAAAAAAGCATATACTCACATTCTCGAGATACCGCAACAGAACAGACACGGCCTCGCGCTCGCTCTCGGCGAGCAGCGGTGCGTAGAGTCTGTCTTGGGAATGGCCTGTGAAGGACGTGAAGTTAGTCGGCGCTGTTATCTCTGGCAGGGTGTCACGGAGATGCCGCGGCGGGCAACGGGGGCGACGGCGTACCTCCGCAGCAGCTACTGCAACAGCCGCCCATCGGACAGGGTCAATGAAAGCGTATAGCGGGATGGAAGAGGCGGGCGAGGATAACGGAGGGGAAGACGGAGGGCGGGGAGTGAGTGTGTGTATGTGCGAGATTTGGTACGAGATTAGGACGACGCAACGATCGTCTGGCGCTTCGGCCATCCTCCCACGTCTTCGCCGTCACGCAACCCACGTCTTGTTTACTAACTACCTATTCCAGCCGGACGCCGACGGCCCACTCGCTGCCAAACACAACGCCCTCCTTGAACTCCTCCTCCGGCAGCGTCTTTCTGAAGCACCTGCCCGGGATCCCAATGTCTGCCACGGCCGCATCCACCTCGCTCTGCAGCGTCTCCTCGTTGTACTGCAGGAAGTGCGCCATGCCCGTCGTCGGCATGCCCAGGGACAGCACCCACTTCGCCCTGCCCATATTGCTCACCATCACCGTGCCCGTGTCCGCATCCATCCCCGCCGGCACATCCACCGCAAGGACCGGTGCGCGCTGCTTGGATGCCCACTGCACGGCCTCGTACATCCAGCCGGGCACGCCGCCGCCTATTCTATTCCCGTGAGGCTCAAGGCCCTGCAGTGCATCCACGATAAGCTCCGGCGGGGAATCCAGTACCCGCAGCGTCGCCTGCAGCACGTCCAGGCGAGATGTAGTCTTACCGCCCGCAGCCTTGAACGCGCGCATCTGTGCCTCCAGCGAGTCCTTTGGACTCGCGAGCTCGGTCGAGTCGTCCGTGAAAAACACAACCACGCGCACCCGCCGATTGACAAGCATCCGCGCGCCGGCTATCGCCCGCGCACCAGTCTCATGGTTGCCCGCAAGCACAACTACAACCGGCAGCGCGTTTAATTGCGTCCGCCGCCGCTCGAACCTACGCTTGCCACCCAGAAGAGACATCGCAAGCCTCGCGACCGCGGCTCCGGCATTTTCGGCAAGCTGCACAGGGGACAGAGAGTACATCGTGGTCGCGGATCGCTCGACCGCCGCGATTTGTTCGGTCGTGAGTGACGGGCACACAAACTGGCCCGACGGCCCATCGCCAGAGCTGTAAACCAGCCGTCGCGGAGGATTGGTGAACTGAAACACAGGCGGTGTTCCATTGCGGCTTGCGGCGCGCTGCAGCGCGTGCGACCGACGGCGCAGTTGCTGCTGCTGTTGCTGTTGCTGCTGAATCTCCTTGTCAGTCTCGCTTTCCTCCAGGAGCCCTGCTGCACCACCCCGCTCCGTGTCGGAATCGTCCGACTCGCCGAAGCCCTGCCATTCCGAGCTTTTTGTGCCGAGGACATTCTCTGTAGGTAAATAGTCCTTCTTGGGAGCACGCTGAACGAGCTCGCGGATGCGTTTTTGTTGAATTTCGTGAGCAGAAGGCGCGCCGGTACCATCGCGCCTGTTAAAAGACACGAGCCTCTGCGCCGGGTCTGTCGTGTCCGCAAGCCTGATCTCGTCAAACACAGATTTCTTGTCGAACCTATCTAGGTTTCCCTGGAAATCAAACTCGGTGTCCTTAAACCCGGCAGTGTCCTCGCTTGCCCATTCGTCTGCCGAGTACGCTCTGTAGTTTCCATTCGCCCTTTTGGCGTACCTGTCACTCTTCTTCTTGCGGCCAGTCGCGGGCTTTTCTGTGAACGGCTGCGGCACGTACGTAGCCGACGGCTCGCGGCGATAGCCGTCAATCTTCTTCTTGTATCTCTTCTGGGACGCCACGTGGGAGTCTGTCGGTAGCGAGAATATATTGTCGGTGACCTCATCCTCTTCGTCCTCGTTATCGTCACTTGATTCTGAATCGGACTCATGCGCAGCGGACAAGGCCTCGACAGGTGTACGCTGGACCGTCGTCGGCGACTGTGCAAAGGCGGCGCCGCCATACGGGCTTGCAGGCAATCCTGCGTCTGACGTCTGCAATGCCATGATCGCGGGGTCTTTATATGCGACCGCGGATGCAGTCGCGTGCGTGGTAGTTGTTATGGAGGGCGGCGGCGCATGTTCTTTCTTCTTCTTCGACGTCTTGGTGGGCGTCGTCGACGTGATGTCCGGTGCCGGGGACACGATCTGCAGATCCAAGATCTTGCTGCCGTCGATTACCCGTGAAGGTACATGGGACTTCGTCGACGAGTCGTATACTGTTTGCACAGGTTAGTTTGTGCTCATCGCCTCACGGTATTCCTGACGAGACAAGTACCGTTGATGAGCCGCAGCCGCGTGCCGTTGATCTCGGAGACAATGCCGGAAAATATGGTGCCATTCTGCAGCTGGACGCTGACCTTGAGGCCGATGTAGCTGTCAGACATAGAGCTGCTGTGGTGGTGAAGGTGCTTGTAAAAATGCTGTATGTAGGTTTGTTGCTGATTGTGACGACACGAAGAGCGAGTTGGGCATCGTCGGACTCCGCCGCATCTGTGCTACAATTCCATTATCTGGCTCCATACAATAAGCGACCTCCCTCCCCATTCACGCCCTGCACGCACTCCTCCTTCCCTTCTCTCACCGCCCTTTGCCCAGGCACAATGAACGTCGTCGAATGGGTTTTCGGCAAGCGTATAACTCCGCAGGAGCGTCTGCGCAAGGTACTTCCCCGTCTCCACTCCGCTGTCTCGAATGTCTTAATCGCTAACCAGCCACTATCGTGATAGCACCAACGGGCGCTCGAAAAGGCACAGCGCGAGCTCGACCGCGAGCGCCAGAAGCTCGAGCAGCAGGAGAAGAAACTCATCTCCGACATTAAAAAGTCCGCAAAGGCGAACCAGATTGGCGCTTGCAAGATACAGGCGAAGGACCTCGTGCGGACGAGAAAGTCGGTTTTCCCTGCGTCGGCTCTCTGTTTTAGACAGTACGCTGACTTTCGTGCGTCGTGTGTTGCCTTTAGATATATACAAAAATTCTATCAAATGCGGACGCAGCTTCAGGCTGTGTCTCTGCGGATTCAGGTGCGTAACTTCCCAGTGTATTTGAGCCACCCCGCACACCACCGTCGTCATGCTAACGTCGCCTTTGCAGACCGTCCGAAGCAACGAACAAATGATGCAGAGCATGAAGGGAGCCACGAGGGTAAGCCAATATCTTCCTCCTTCTCCCCAATTGTGTTGCAAGAAACACTGAGTCGCTCACTCATGACACTTAGCTCCTCGGCTCAATGAATCGCAGCATGAACCTTCCCGCACTGCAGAAGATCGCGATGGAGTTCGAGAAGGAGAACGACATCATGGACCAACGGCAAGAAATGATGGACGACGCCATCGACGATGCCATGGAGGACGACGAAGGTGAGTTTTGCCTACGCGTGGTCATTTCGTTTAATTGCCTACTACGGCTCTGTGTTGGTGGTTGCTAACTTTATTGTGCTGCAGAGGAAAGCGAAGATGTCGTGAACCAGGTACTGGACGAAATTGGCATTGACCTCAAACAGGCTGTAAGTACTCTCTCATATGCGTTATTCTGTGTTCCGTGTGTTTTGTTTGGTCATCTCTAACATGACTGCGTTCAATACAGCTCGGCGAGACACCTTCCGCGCTGGGTACGCGCGTGTCCGAGGCCGAGCAGGAATCTTTGAGACTGTGACATATGTCAGTGTTATTTACCATCGTACGCTCAGTTGTTTCGTTTCGGGTAGTTCTTACTTTGCCACCGTGTGATACTTAGCTCCCGCAGTATGTACAAGTTTTTTTGTTATCTCTTGTCTATTGCCTCGTGTAATGTCTTGATTTTGTTTATTTTATTTCGCAAAGCCGCCTGCAAAATTGGCAGCGTGAAAGCCAGCGCGCATTCAGATTTCTGTGATTGGGTTTGTAATTTTTTCGTTGCGGCTGAATGGGTTGCGTTTATTTGGACTATGGTTGCTATACAGAGGATGCATTTGTTTTTGGCATTTATTAATATTGCTGTCCCTCTTTCAATAAGAAGTTTAGTAGCCGCATCCCATTCTCCATTATACGCTCAGCATTGAGGACCTTTTAATGGCACAACATCCTGCCAGTCCTGCAACAGTCTCTCGTATCCAGATGGCTCGTTCACTTAAACAGTTATCGATTTTATTCTCATATTAATTACTTAATACAAACAAGCATCAGTCTTTAAAGTAATGAACACCATGGAACGCCCGGTCTAGCATATCAAAACACATGAAAATATTCTGACAATTCCACAAACATTGAAACATGGCCACAACAGAAGGATACGACAGGAAAACAAAGCTGGAAACCAGACACCCAACCCGATAAAACCGAACAACGACTCTTGACAGTCCATACCATCCGGACTACGAGACATTGAGGAACACAGCACACCGAACATACACGCAATCGTTGCACAGAGAGTCTAAACACTCAAGCCGCTTTGGCTGGCAATCGGCACAACACAGAGCCGCTATGTCGCAGAAAACATGAACCGGAGCAATCTGCTCGACACTCTCGACGAGAAAATCCAATGACCCCGCAAAATCCTCCAAGATTGTCTGCGGAAAGAGACAATCATGTGGACAGGCAGTAAAAGCCATCGCACAACAAATCATATTGTTGAAACGATTTGGCCCATGAGACATTGGACTGTAGATCTCCAGTAGAGGATACGGTCCGACAACAGCAACACGCGACAAAAACACAGCCAGCAAGCAAACAAGATCAGAAAACTCCCGAGAACACTCAACGACAATTGCGGGTATACAATTTTTGTGTCCAGAAATAATCTCGCATGAGGATATATCGACGTCTGGTCAAATGCATAACTCAACCGGTCCTCGGCGATGTCGATGGGTTTCCAAGAAATTTCCCAGAAAAAAAAACCTTCACAAATAGGCCGGTCGTTTCATCAAACCACCAG
>JAKTPS010000223.1:0-18423 GCA_030556275.1 Lipomyces sp. NRRL Y-27488 | reverse complement strand
TATGGGGTAGTAAGCATAAGGGAATCGTGCAGGGGTCACGACGTATCCCTTACACTTTTCACTGTTTTCACGTGATTAATATTTGCACTGCCCAGCCACAGATCAGACGAAATGCCGAGGACGTCGCTTACAGAGGCGAGCATGTTCCTTTGCCTTCGCGGGATTAGCTGCAGTGATTTTGCACTGTCGCAAGGATGCAGAGAATCACTGGTAGCGTAGCCTGTTGAACACTGAGGAAGCGAGGCGGCCAGGACATAAGAGGTAGCGGTTTCGGCCAGACTCTCTCGTTTCCTTTCCTTTCTCTCCTCAGTCTTTTTCTTACAGCTTTCTTGTTGTTTGCTGACATAGCGACACTAAAGGTAATAAATAAGGAGTGCTTTGTCGTACAGGTTTCTTGTTTGCTGACATAGCGACAGTAAAGATACCTCGGGGAAATCATGAAGCCGTGACTCGCGACTGACAAGAACCGCCCGCTCTATTGCCTATCTTCTGGCCTCACCCCTCACCTCATGGACCTGACAAGCGAGACATTCAAGTATCTCTTTCTGGCTCCGGAGCGCCGCTTAACTCGTGCTGAGCATGAAAGCGTGTACGCTTGTTTCTCCATGGTATGAGGAATCCGCTTATTCTATCTTGCTTTGCTTGATTGATCTAGATATATATATATGTCCTTCTCCAGGCCATTGAGCGTCTGATGGAGTCAGAAATGAAGAAGATTTCGAATTTGTGGAATCACAAAGAGAATACTTTGTCAGCAGATGATATTCTGGTTAGGCTCTTCGATATGCGATATAAGGCGGCTTTTGAGCTTAAGGCTTTTGACATCGCCCTAAACGATGTAATGCAAATGACTTATCTTTTTCCGAGACAGGCAAAGGTCACAACATTAATCTATTTCCTACTGTAGTATTTGTAATGTTTTGCTGACTGCACTATTCAGGCGCACCTATTTGCTATAGACTATTATCAATCTCTGCAGAAAATTGGCGGCGTTTGCATTGCATGTCAGCGTGGAACTGAAGTGGCTGACAAAGAAGATCCGCTGTACCCTGTTGTTGAACACCAAGCTATTGCCGCGAAGATCCGGTATGAACATGGTCAATTATCAGAGCCTCGTCGACCACTTTTGCAAGATAGGATCCTCGGTCTTCCCGGGGAAATAGTTTTGAATATTCTCGGTTATATTCCTTTGACCCAGCGGTATAAACTCATGACTCTGAACACTTCCTGGAATCGAGCCATGAGCAGATCTGTTACGGAGAATCTACAGGTAGTGGATTTCGAGGACTATCCTGTTCCTATCACTCTCCCGCGACTCTACGCAATTTTGGACGCCAATCAGCACACCGTCAGTGAAATCTCCTTGGGTTCGCTTTTTGTGGCCGATTCCGAACGAATTATGCGCATGATTATTTTGGGCAGCGACTTCAATGGTGATTGCCAGTTGAAGCTGGAGTCATTACGGTCACTACGAATTGATAATCCCACGCGGCTGTTTAAAAGTCTGCTGGATTCCCGCCTTCACTTGACACAGCCGAGTTGCCTGTTCCAACTGGATTCTTTACGGGTTCGCATAGAAAACTCGCCTGAGGTGATCTCGATCTTTGCCAAAGGCTGGCTCCCAAGTCTTCGCGTTCTCGAATGCTGCGCTGGCCGTCAGATATTCCCTCTAAAACCGGGTCTTAAATACTTAATCAAGCAGGAAGAATACGCACAACAGCCTCAGCTGGAGATTCTCAAACTCGGAATCCTGCCTCCGAGACAATGCTTCCCGTACTCTGAACCCCAGAATAAGGTTTTCATTTCGGGCCTTCTGAGGTTGTTGCGACTCGTTCCCGGACTGCTTGAATTCCATTGCGTGAATGTGAACGCATACAGAAGCGTGTTTGACGATCTTAGGGCCGCCGGGGTTGCGAGGCGCATGTTTGCAGGCAGGGCCGCCGGGGTTGCGAGGCGCATGCTGGCCGGCAATAGGGCCCGTTTGCGCCGTCGGCAAAGTTTTTATGAGCTAGATTCTCTTGCTGAGCTAGTTTCTCGCGCTGAGCTAGATTCTCTTGCTGAGCTGGATTTTCTCGCTGAGCTAGATTCTTTTGCTGAGCTGGATTCTCTCGCTGATCTAGAGTCTCTCGTTGAGCTAGAGTCTCTGGTTGACGTAAATTATCTTGCTGAGCTAGATTATCTTACCGCAGTACCAGAGTTGAAGGTCCTGAATCTCAGCGGTTCTAATGTTGGTGAGATACAATTTGGTCTGTCAGCATGTGAAAGGATCAAGCTGGATTGCTGCGGTGACCAGTATTTCGGAAGAATCATATCGCACGAGTGCTCTAGCGTTCACGATGTCAGTCTTGCTCGATCGACTCTCACCGTTCACCAAATATTTGACGGACTTACGAATCTTAACGGCGACCTCCTATCACGGCTGAATCTGCATGCATGCCGTAACATTATCTTCTTCGCGAAACTGCCCGCCACTTTTGATACGAAGATTCGCGAGTTTCGCTTGTTTCGCGAGCGTTTCTCTGAATTGGAGCCTGCGGACTTTAATGTTGAGGAATTGGTGGCGTATATGTTCCCGAACCTCAACTCACTCGACGTTGGATGCAATAATACTGTAACAGACAAGACCATGGAAACCTTTGCTAAACTTGAACACTTGGTTAGCCTAGATATTTCATGCACAGGAGTGACGATGAAAGGCATAGAGACAATCACGCATCGTCCCTACTTTCACCCAATAGCAGACTCTCAGGACGACGTGCAACCTGGGGCGGACGAAGAGTCTCCTATGAGATTGCACCTGACTATATCTGAAGGACAGATTTCCGATCAGGATCTTCTCAGTTTGCGCGGATCGGTGACTATTAGCCAGGTGTCTCGAGACGTATCATGCATCGCAGAGAAGTGAGTGTTCCTTTAGTTCATTATTCTTCTTGGTTATGCCCTAACAATATATGCCAGTACGCGCCTTGTGCCGAACCATTGTCTGTTGGAGCATTGCGCTCTTTCTTTTCGTTAAGGGCCTGGCGATGATATGCAATTGATGGATTTTATATTACTTTTGTTTATAGCATATGACCTTTCAGTGGCGAAAAAACATTTGATTTTTGGCTTGTTCACTTTCATGTGTTTCAAAAGAGAAATCACATTTGAGATACAGTGGATAGACAATTGTGACGCGACGAGTCAATGTCTATGTGCCGAGTTCATACATTCCGAGAGGTGCTCTACAGCTTAGTTTTATTGCGCAGCTCAAATAAGTGATGAAGTCAAACGTGCCAATTCTTTGGGAGCAGCGTCGCGTTTATTCTATGCACGGCGCTTATAGAGTAAACAGACTTTGAAATCTATTCAACGAGAACATAAAACTTAATACTATCGTCTCAAAACTTCCCATCCTTGAACAACCAAAATCCTAGTTGTGCAATTATCTATAACAGAACCTTCTCCGTCACCCAATACAACCAAAACCATTGTGCTTCCCAATTAATTAAACCGATACCACCGTTGCGCCGTGTTTTCTCTTTTTCTGTTTTATTAGTTCATCCTCAGTGTCGCTCGCTTGATTCGTTTCCAGGGGCAAGTCCATGAATAATTTGGCTCGCCTGCTCCAGTACTTGTTCGACGTTTTCTTGAGAAGCCACTCACGACACCTGCGATCTGCATACTTCACGTCGTCCACGTCGACATTGAAGTTTGTACATATGTACGGATTGCGCGACTTGTTTGCATTCACGCACTTGCTGCACGGACATATACTTTGACAAACGGGGCATTTCCATTCACTTTTCGAGAGTATGTAAAACGGATCTTGCTCCACCGATCGGAAAAGAGACGAATAGCAATATAATTTGTCACACGTTGCACACTTGACAAGTTCCCATGGATCGTGTAGTTGGTGACATAAGTGGCAGTAAGGCCTCATCGGCTTATCTGTTCCATTGACTGACGGAATGTCTGTGCGGAAGGGCTGGAATTCGACCGGCCGGAGAGAGAGCAGGAACTGGCAGACCTCAGCTACCGTTGACCTGTCCAGCTTCTCAAGTTCTTCCTCGAACGGCAAAGGCATTGGGCCATCGCGACTATTGTCGCCTATACATGTCAGGATCAAACTTCCGAACCTCATATAATCTGCCTGTAGATCGTTCCAGTCGTATTGCTCAAAAAACGTCATGCCCGAAGATTCACAAGTGCATGCTCTTCCTCGTGCGTAGCATTCCAGACAGATGTCAAAGCTGTTCTCTATGCCATCCAACTTGTCGACATTTACGCAATCAGAGCAGGACAAAAATCGATTGAAAATATCTCCATTGCAAAATGAGCATGCCATCCGATAGCGGTCGTTTGTCTTCCTGATGACGGTCGCTTCCGACTCCTCCAAAAATTCATCGACTAGAAACTTTGCAAAAATGTGAAAGAGCCTCATATATTCGTCTAGTTTAGTCCCCGTAGACGTCCTGGCTTTAGAATCATGGTCCGCAAGCAGCGAAGCGCTATATGATTTCAGGGTATCGTAAATTATAGCTTTCGTGCGATAATGTTCATTTCGACGAACCAACCGATATGCTGGCAAACATTCACTCGTCGCGAGCTCCAAAGTATCAACCGTGATCCGACTCCATGCAACCTTCATTGAATAATCACCGCGATTGTAGACCTGATGGACGGCTAAAGGCGGTATCAAGACCAAGTCGCCAACTCGTTGCTCCGTCACGTAAACAGGAAAGGGAGCATCACGCAACTCGTCCATCGTCAGAAAATTCGATTCTTTATCAATGTTCATGCCAAGAGACGCCATGTAATTTTTTACTAAAGCGCGGTCAGCTGTCCGGCAGATGGACCATAATGAAGACCCATTCGGAGAAGCCGTGACCATTAGATTTTGCCCAATAGTAGCACACATGTCCTTGTGCGCTGGCGTATACGTGCCGTCCGACCCTAGGTATAATAGCTCGTTCTCGGCCCGGAATTCGGCAGGTAGAGAGGAAAGAAGATCGGCATCGGCAAGATTTTGGACTGTTGACGGAACAATACTTCTGATGGCTGCATCCCATTCCGGAAAGCAGCTGAGGTCTTTTGCATACAGCCTGTATGATGGATACTTAGTTGAATAAAACAAAGCAAGAGTCAGAAGACGAGCTTTGCTTTTATATACCTTTTGCGAGTACTACTCATGGAGAGGTACTCCAAATAGTCACCCAGCGTAGAAGGTGAATCCGAGGGGCCATCAACATCGCGAATCGTTATGGCTAGAAAAGACACATTAGGGCAATGAAATAGAAAGTAGAGCAAGCAGATGTTTAATACCGAGGTCAGCGTGATTCTTTTCCAACCATTCTCTGGAGAAAAGATCCGACGACGGCCAAGATGGAGACTTTTGCCAGTTCTCCACGACCAGTGGAATTCCCTGGTGGACTAGAAGCTCATAAATTTCATCTACAAACTTGTCATCACTTTCAAAATTGTAGGCGCCTGCATTTATTCGTGGAACGGCATAAAATTTCGAAGGATCCTTCAATACGAGATCGTTGACCGTCAGGTCAACCGGGATATGTACTCGCTCCCGCTTTTTGCGACGCTTGCTGCTGCTGCTGTTGCCCCTTTGACTGGAGTTCGTATCGCTGGTATCCTCACGCTCCATTGTTACAGACTAATTTGGAGAATATGCTCGTCATAATTATTTGGGCGTGTGCTGATCGATAATTCTCGGCATCGCTGACGCGTTTGGTCTGGATATAATTGATCTGCACGTGATTACATGACTCAATAATCCGTGAACTTGAATCGAGCATCATAACGAAGATAGAGTAAATGGCGAATATATACAATCATTACTACATATATATCGATATCGATATTATATACAAGTAGACAATCTTAAAACTCCTTCACTAGTTGTTGCCTTTTGAATTTAAACCTGAAGGTCGCTGACGGTGACTATCTTTAGCAAGCTGGAGTATAGCAATATTGCAATGATCTAAGCCCATGTGTCTTTTCTATCTAGGCGCTCTTCGTCGACAAGAAGCTTTCGTTTCAGGAAATAAAGGCTGGCGTATGTTGCTGCTGTGATGGCCAAAACTCCTGCTATAGGTTTGCCAAACGAGATGTAGAACGCGACCTAGAGCTTGGTGTTAGTGCCGATCCCCAACAAAATTGCGCTAGCCCAGACAGACAGACAGACAGATAGAAAAACAACATACATGTGGGGACAATGGCTTGACTTCGGGGCTGTGAGATGAACCAGTGTCGAGCTTGGCGGCTGGTGAGGAAGGAGTTGGCGGGACCGACGAAGAATTGCCTTCCGGCTTCGCAGAGTATTTCCTCCTTGGAAAACGCCGAGGACTCGCGGCCGTTTGCGCGAGCATCGGCCGAGATGGTAAGCAAAGTAGTCTGTGTTGTAGTTTCATAGTGGGCTGTGCTGATCAAAGGTGTCGTAAAGATGGTTGAATGTCCAATTATCGAAAAGGTGACACTACAGGAAGTCCCCGGTATGACATACCACGTTCCGTACTATGTAAGGTGCATCATACAAGTTGCAGACTAATCACAACGTAGGCGACGAAAGTATCCAGACTTCCCAACTGTGGGGAAGTCTGTGAATCTACTTTACTCTGCTACAAGGACATCAAGGATATGTATTGCAAAAGATAGGGCGGAAAAATCAGTGGTTAGAAAGCGCACACCACATGACTGACGTCCGTCCAACTTCACGTGAAAGCCTTGCCAGTGCTTCGTAACACCGGCCATATCGGCCGACTATGATGCCTTCTTGAGTACCAACCACAGCTGTCTACGACGGGACGCGCGGTGGAGCTCGCAACTAACCAACTATGTACCGGAACAACCTCCATAAGCACGTGACGCCCGGCCCGGGCTCGCTTCATAGAATGTCAAATTAAGCTCACGCGCTAGCCACTTTCAGGCTTAATTGGGGTTTTCCGGATCGGTTCCCCGGATTTCCGGATGGCGTAATCGGCAACCTGGGACTTTCCCAACCTTATCCGGGCCAAATTTTTTTTTTGGCGAGCGGAATTATAACGTAGCCGGCAAGATAGGGCCGAGGACTGGAGTTAGCGGGTAAGGTACATATATTCGGTCTATCATTCACTACTTCTTTCCTTTTCATTGCTGGTATGCATCTTAGTCGGCATAGGTCGCTCATTGATTTCTTTATTTCGTTTGTCTGAAGTGGTAAGTTGAGCTGTAGTAAAACTTGCTCAATCCAGTCTACTAACTGCTGACAGCCCCACGACTTGCCACGCTCTTTGATATCAGGCCATTCTACCCAGCGCTCGCTCTGCTATTCCTGCATAACCGAAACGGAAACCATGTCAGACTCGTCTGGTGTATTTTCCAAACTCCTGCCAGGTGATGGTGATAAGCCGAGAGCATTTTCGATTGGTAGCCGAGATAGCTTGATCTACGATTTCGATGGCTACGATTCACAAGGAGAAGACTCTCTCACTACGTCGAAGAATGACCGGACTAGTGATTCCACGACACTCTCGGACCTCACATCCAGTCACTCTTCCTTGTCAACGACAACCTCTGAAAGTGATTCTGTCGAATTTGGGAGACGCGAAGATTTTGCCATCAGCTTGCCACACTCTTCCCAACGCGGCCCTGTTTTGCAGAAGACGTCGAGACTACGACTGCTATATTATCGAATAGCCAGTGCTGTGCAGGACTGGTTTTCGTTAAACACAGGACTGTTGTTATTTGCCGCCGGGCAATTGTTCAGCAGCACAATGAACTTGTTCACTCGGATTTTGGAGACGACTTCGGATCCGCCATTTCATGCGATGCAGATTGTTTTTGTAAGAATGAGCATCACAGCTGTCGTGTGTACTCTGTACATGTGGTATAAAAAGGTATTCCAGTAACTGATATAGATAGAGGCTTTGCGTATGCTGACTTAATTAGATTCCGGATGCGCTATTGGGCCCACGGGAAATCCGAGGACTATTGGTCTTGAGAGGCCTAACGGGATTCTTTGGATTGTTTGGTCTGTACTACGCTCTCACGTATCTCTCTCTGTCCGAGGCCACGGTCATTACATTTTTGTCACCCACCGTGGCAGGTTTTGCGTGCGCGATATTTTTGAAAGAGCCATTTGGAAAGATCGAATTCATTGCTGGCATTCTATCGTTTTGCGGTGTGGTTATAATTGCTCAACCCGATCCCGAGCAGTCAGTCTCTTCTGACGGCACACACATCAGTGCCGCTCAGCGTTGGATTGCGGTTGGTGTTGCACTCGTCGGCGTTCTTGGTGCTGCGGGCGCGTTCACTGTCATCCGAAGCATAGGAAAACGCGCGTATCCTCTGATATCGGTAAACTACTTTGCGCTGATATGTACCGTCGTTTCATTCATTGCTTTGACGGTGTCACCGTCCTTGAGCTTTGTTTTCCCACGAACCTTACTGCAATGGGTGTTGCTGTTGTGTATAGGAATTTGTGGCTTCTGCTATCAGTTTCTATTAACCGCAGGCTTGCAGCGTGAGAAGGCCGGCAGAGCAGGGAACATGCTCTATTTGCAGATGCTTTTTGCGATTGTCTTTGAGAAATTGGTGTGGGACGAAGTTCCGGGATTATCAGATATTATCGGAAGTGGCATTATTCTCGGTTCGGCTGTGTGGGTCGCCATTGCGAAGCAAAGATCTGAGAGCACACCAGCCACGAACTCGAGTGCCAGGAGCAGCAGTAATCTGCCGTTGACGCAGGATACTGGTGACGAGAATCTCGAGCTAAACGATTTGAGTAATAGGGCACACGTATAGGAGTTTGGACAGTGTTCTTGAGTTTTTATTTATTTTATTTTGGCTATTTTATGTCTGGGTTAAGGGGTTTCAATAACGATTACGATTTCATGCAATGATTTTTTCTTTGCGCCTATCTATTTTGCATGTGTTGGTATAGACTTAATGACATGAAAGACAGCTTGCTCTGTACTGCTTTACAGAGTCTGTCGATTTACATCAATTTAGTCATTAAACTCCGATATGAATCGTTCCTCCGGAACAAGATTCTTGTGGTCCTTTGGATTCGCGGCAGCTTCATATAATGTGATGACGGGATCTTTCGACAATTGTTTCCATTCGCCACGAAGACCAATATACGAAAGTGTGGTGGTATCTTCACCGTAGTTATCAGCAATAAACAGAGTCAGGCTTTTGACGTTTGAAAAGACGGCACGTTTGAGCGGGTACTCTACAACACCGTCGCTGTCGGCCGTGTTAATATGTTCGATGGTCTCGTCGGCGGCGAGGTCGGAGGCCACAGAGAAGTCGACGTCAGACCTATTTTTGAATAGCTTGATGGTCTTCGGGGCATGCTCGTCCGCGAACGAGCGGATCAGGATTGAGTAGAGTTTTACGAGCCCGGTGAACGGGAGATATATGATGAGTTGCTCGTCCGCGTCACTCTCGAGGATCTGTGACATGCATTACAATGAGCTTGATTCAATGTCTATTCTCAAAAATAAACGGAGCCTACCTTCGTCGTGTCATATCGGTCGTCCCATGGCTTAATTATGTTGCGGCCCGCGTCAGGCTCGCTCTCGTTCATTGTCCATATCTGGTCGTGGTAGATGTGTTTGTAGAGCGACTGAGAGCCGAAAGTGTCGTCTGGCGGCGGCGAGTGACTGTGCCCGTCCGCATGGTCGTCGTGGCCATGATGCGAATGACCGTCATGGTGATGGTGCGACATCTGTGGTGCTGCTATATGGTGCAGTGAGATAGGACGCACTTAATGAGCAGACCACGAAGTTGTTCCATGACGTAATTTGTCTCGTCTGGAATTATAAGGTTCATCGAAAAAGTTTATATGTGGCATGGTCTTGTTCCTCGGAGTGGGTTCAGAAGAGGCACAGCAGTTTAGATAGATAGAAGGGAGTCCTAAAGGAACGTAGGTAGAGATACATACACTTGCAAAGAATGGGCAGCGTCAGTATGGGCGAATTGTAGAAAATTGTGGCGAACAGAGCAGTCGCCGATATGGGCCGTTCTGGCTATCGGCTTGATAATATATCTTCGAGTCCTTGTACCCTTCGTCAAGTGCCCCAATTTCAGATTTACACTAGCCATGTCGTCTCTTTCGAACGGAACCTCGACGAAACACGTCGCGACCTATACGGACGCAGCTCCCACAGAGATCTCGTCCGTGCTGCAAGGCGGTTACCACCATCCGCTTTTGCGTCAATGGCAGAACGAGCGCCAGCTTACAAAGTCGTCGCTCATCTATCCGCTGTTCATTACCGACGACGACGACGAGGAAACGGAGATTTCGTCGCTACCACACCAGAAGAGGTGAGTGTCATATTCTGTGTGTGTGCCTCTATGGTCAGAGGCTGACTGGAGCGAACACAGGTGGGGTGTTAACAAGGTCGTGCCCTACGTGGGCTCGCTTGTGGCAAAGGGCCTCAAGGCCGTCATTCTATTTGGCGTGCCATTAAAAGAGGGCACGAAGGACATCTATGCCACCTCAGCTGACGATCCAAACGGTCCCGTCATCGTCACCATCAAGGCCCTGCGCGCCGCGTACCCCGACCTCTTCATCATCTGCGATGTCTGCATGTGCGAGTACACTAGCCACGGCCATTGCGGCATTCTTCGCGAGGATGGCTCCATCATCCGCGAGGAGTCTGTCCGTCGTCTCGCTGCGATCGCCGTCAACTACGCCAAGGCTGGCGCGCACTGCGTTGCTCCATCCGACATGGTTGACGGTCGTGTTCTTGCCATCAAGCGTGGCTTGCTCGACGCCGGCCTCGCCCACAAGTGCATGCTCATGTCGTATTCGGCGAAATTCAGCGGCAATCTGTACGGTCCATTCAGAGACGCAGCGGGTTCTGCGCCAAGCTTTGGAGATCGCAAGTCTTACCAGCTGCCTGCAGGTGGCCGCGGCCTTGCTCGCCGGGCCATCATGAGGGATCTTGGCGAAGGTGCTGACGCCATCATGGTCAAGCCGTCGACTTTCTATCTCGACATTATTTCCGATGCGAAGGAACTTGCAAAAGACGTTCCTATTTGCACTTACCAGGTCTCTGGAGAGTATGCAATGCTGCATGCCGCTGCCGAGAAGGGCGTCGTGGATTTACAAACCATTGCATTCGAAGCCGCCTACGGTTGCTTACGTGCCGGTGCGACGCTTATCATTACCTATTTCACGCCGGACTTTCTGGTCTGGCTGGATGAAAACTAGAATTCGAAAAGCCATTGATGTTTTAGTTTTTTCGAAGTTTTGTGCTAGAAGGGCGGGATGTAGAGATATTTTGGTATAATAAAGTGGCACAAACTAATAATTATTATGCGAAGAAAGTTTACAACAAATCGATAACTTATACAAAAATGCTATCAATACAACCGGAAGAAACCAATCTAATTATAATTCTAAACCAAGATGGAATAACAATAGTCAACCGAATCAATATAAGCCTGCGCCAAATTATCTACTCAATTCCAAGCAGTTCCTCCTATGCAGAAAATGTCAACCTAATCAGAATAATGCAATACAAATAACAGCGTACATATTAAGCCAATACCGGCTGTGGTCTATCACGATTCCTCGATGCTTGTTTGCGAGCTTCTTCGGGCTCTTCTTCTTCTGCCTCCTCCTCCTCTTCTTCCTCTTCTTCCTCTTCCGCCGCGGTTTCGCCTTCCAATTGAGGTATTTCCGTTTCTGGGACGTTGGGGATGGATTTTGCCAGCTAAAATATGTGTTAGTACAAGTCGAGACACAATCCAACGCAGAACTAAGATTTTACTTACCTCTTCTCGCTGCATTGCCGCAAATTCCTCTTCGATTTCGTCTTCTTCCTGGTTCGTGATAGCTTCGGCTAACATGTTGCTTATTTCCTAATATGAACGTTAGGAATTAAGCTGCCCAAATAGTGCTGTATTTCGAGCGACGTACGTTCTGATATGATATGCCCTCCGCGGACTCGTCTAGTAATTTCTCGACTTTATCCATAGACATTTCCCGATTTATTTCGTGTAATACCCGACTTCCTTGTTGCAGCCCAAACAGTACATCCTTCTCCACCAATGCAAATTCAATGCTTTGAGTCTAGGTCGCATGCCTGTTAGTCAACTAACACCAAAAGTCAAAGCAAAGGAAGATCATACTAATTTCTCAAGAGTCTCAAGCTGACTATCCGTTTTTGATAACAATTGAGACTGATATTTCCGTTTCCGCAAGGCCAGTAGTGCTCGCTCTTTGTCGCCCCTCGCAAGGCATTGCCGTGCAATCTCCTGCTCACGGTCGAGAATCGACTGTATCCGCTTCTGGTACTGTTGCAGTCTATCCCGCTGCAACTTCATGTCCAGTATCGCGCGGTCCTGCTTTGTTATGCGCCGCGACGGACGCTTGGAGTTCGAGTTTCCCATGCCGGTATCTGGGGTACATACGAAGCTGCAGGTGTGATTGTGCGGTCCGCGCCAAATGGCCATGTGCACGTGATCAACTTGGCGATTTTTCTTGAACCGGGCCTCGAAGTTGGGAGTTCTAAATTTCTTTGCCAAATTATTTCTTTCATATATTTTGTCTCTTTCTTAAATTCCGGATTCGGTTTTCTTTTTTTTGTTTTGTTTTGTTGATTGAAGGCAAAATGAGCAAACGAATGCGAAATCTCAATATACCTGCGTCTAAGGTGAGCTATGGCGGCGCATTGCATTCGGCCGCGGCTATCGACAGCAGAGTATACCCTATAGTGAAAGGCTACCTGGCCACGCATGGAGAGTCTCCGGACCAACCTCTACGCGCTCGGAGAGCCGTCCCTTCAGTACTATTTCAGCTAGCACAAAGCGAAGATGCAGGCCTTCGGAGACTGAGAAAAACAGGTTTAGAGAAGAGCATCCAGAACGTCGTGAATCAGATCAGCAAGGAGGAGGAATTGGAGGCTGCTGCTGCCCATAATGAGGACGAAGATGATGAGATAGACGATGATTCGAGTTTTGAGGGCAACTTCGATGATATAGACAAAACGAACATGATGATTGTTAAGGTTGGAATCAGTTTTCGCCTTGTTGACTAGCGCTCTAGTATTTTAACAATTTTGTCTTGCAGGACACGAATGCTTTAAACAAGAGCATCGTTAGCCAATGGGATAAGGATGCCAATGTCCGCCCTCCTACACCGCCATTGCAAGATCCCATTATTACTATTACATCGACAGCGTCAGAAAACGACCAGACTCTAAACAGTGAACCTTCAATACAGCAACAACAGCAGACACAACAACCACAATCACAATCTCTGCGACCGAAGAAAAGAGACCGGCAATCTGCCGCGTCTGCCGACACAACCTTGACAAAGCGCTCGAAAAATGGCGCGTCGACGAATTCCAAAGAAGACCGGTCGCCTCCGACACACGTGCTGCTGTCCGATATCGGCGGCATGGATCATGTAATTTCTATGATATTGGAAGTCATTGCCATGCCATTTAAGCATCCCGAGCTTTACAAGTACATGGGCGTGTCTCCACCTCGGTATGTGCACTGGCGTTTTTTTTCGCTTTGTGTTTTTATAATTCATACTGATGTATGACAGTGGTGTTTTGCTTCATGGGCCCCCAGGGTGTGGAAAGACAATGCTGGCGCATGCTATTGCTGGCGTATGGATCCCCTCTGCTTGTTCTTTTGCTCTCTCAGTCTGACTCTTAATCCAGGAACTTGGCGTGCCGTTCATATCACTTTCCGCACCCTCAATCGTCTCCGGCATGTCCGGAGAATCCGAAAAGAAGCTGAGGGAAGTCTTTGACGAGGCTCGCAGCCTTGCACCCTGCATAATTTTTCTCGACGAAATCGACGCGATCACACCGAAGCGCGAAAGCGCCCAGACCGAAATGGTCCGCCGGATCGTCGCCCAGCTTCTCACCTGCATGGACGACCTCTCGCTGGAGAAGACCGACGGCAAGGTCGTGATAGTCCTCGGTGCGACAAACCTTCCCGACTCGCTCGACCCGGCGCTCAGGCGGGCGGGGAGGTTTGACCGCGAAATTCAGATGAGCGTTCCGGATGAGATTTCGCGCGAGAGCATACTGCGCGTCCTGGCGCGCAAGCTACGCCTGGCTCATGACTTTGATTTCCGGCTGCTCGCGAAGATGACGTCCGGCTTTGTTGGAGCTGACTTGAATGCATTGACAACCGCGGCAGGTGTGGGAGCGATAAAAAGGATATTTCGGGATTTGATGCCACTGGAAGATACCGCAGCCGTTGACGGTGTTTTGCCCACCGTTGCTACTCCAATAGCAGACGATTCCGTAATGAAAGATTTGCCAGACGAGAAAGCCGCCTCGTCGGCCGCGAATTACGACACCATGGATGTCGACGTCATTGAAATTTTGGATGACGATGACATTCCCGCTCCCCAGAAGATTCAGCACAGGATTGACAGAAAGGAAAACAATATAATTCAACAATTCCTGAAGAATTATCCTGATGAGTTGACCGAAGAACAGTTGGCAAGCATATCGATCACCGCGGACGACTTTTTAACCGCATTACCCAGCGTTCAGCCTTCCAGCAAACGCGAAGGCTTTGCTACAATCCCTAACGTGACATGGTCAGATGTTGGCGCGCTAGAAAAAGTGCGCGTCGAGCTACAAATGGCGATAGTGCAACCAATACGACACCCAGAATTGTATGCAGATGTGGGTATCACGGCGCCGGCGGGTGTTTTGCTGTGGGGACCGCCCGGATGCGGCAAGACATTGCTAGCGAAAGCTGTCGCGAATGAGAGTCGTGCGAATTTCATATCGGTGCGTGGTCCGGAACTATTGAACAAATGGGTCGGCGAATCTGAACGAGCGCTGAGACAAGTCTTTTCGCGCGCAAGAGCATCAGTGCCTTGTGTCATATTTTTCGATGAACTTGATGCATTGGTTCCACGACGAGATGACTCGCGCGAATCAACGTCCCGGATGGTCAATACACTGTTGACCGAGCTCGATGGCGTCGGAGATCGCAGAGGTATTTACGTGATCGCAGCTACAAATCGACCTGATATTATTGATCCCGCGATGCTTCGGCCCGGCAGACTTGACAAGCCACTGTTTGTGGAACTGCCGACACCGGAGGAGCGGGAACAGATCTTCAGAACCGTGAGCAAGAAGACACCACTGGACGCATCGGTGGATTTTGCCGAGATCTCCTCTGATGAGCGGTGTAGAAACTTTAGCGGTGCTGATATAGCCTCTCTCGTTCGCGAGGCAGCGATATGTGCACTGCGGAAAGCCGTATTCAAAGAAAGCGACGAGCAAGGCAATCTTAATGCTGTCGATGCTCCATCCACTGGTGACAATATCGACGCGCCGTCGTCACTGGACGTGTCCTCGCCATCTGTACCTGCTCCAACGGCATCAATAGGTCGACCTCGGGTCACGGTTTCCAAGGACGACTTTGAAACTGCATTAAAGAACGTGAAGCCTAGTGTTTCAGACAAAGATAGAATGAAGTACGAGAGACTCGGGCAGGTCTTTGGATGGCAGGGCAATTAAATTTGGCGTTAATTACTTCGTCTGCGCCAGAAAGACATCTTGTATGAAAAGAATGAAGGAATGGGATCATAGAGGAGTTTAGATTTGATTTTTGAACTTTTGAGCATTTTGGGTCATTTTGTACTTTAATTGGCATGCAATATGCTATACTGATTTTATGCTGTATTATACTGTAATGCCATCCTATATATAATAAACTACATTCTTCTGTTGTTTTATATCGTGGACAGTTGTTCGCGTCTTGGTTGTGTTTTCGCAAGCGATGATTTTGAGATTTTGAGTTTCAAATGCGTTGCTGCCGACCAGCTGTCCATATTAGATATGACGACGGCAATCAATATGAAGGCTCAGGTCCTTCGGACATTTGGAACTCCGTATGTCTACTCAGATGTGCTGATTCCTCAAATAGAGCAACCTTTCGACATGCTGATAAAAGTTGAAGCCGCTGGGTACTGCCACACCGACGCTGTAAGTGCAGCGGGCCAACTACGTGACGTACTTCCTATAGTCAACTCACACGAGTTTTCTGGTACTATTGTATCGCTCGGCATTTCTGTTTCTCTGACGCGTCCAGAATTACAAGCCGGGGTACGTGTTGGAATTCCTGGCCGTATGTTTCGACCCTGTGGGAAATGTTGGGAGTGCACACATGCCGACGAAGATGTCGACGAATATTCTGTTTATTGTCCTTACGGCGGTAGCTTGGGAATAAGTACTGACGGAGGTTTTCGAGAGTACGCCATAGTTGATAGCCGGCAGGCTATTATACTGCCTGATTCCATCAGCTTTGTTCATGCTGCGCCTTTGATGTGTGCCGGATTGACGATTTATGGCGCGATCAAGAAAGCTCAGCTGAAGAAAGGTCAAACCTTGGGAATCATTGGCTGTGGAGGTGGACTTGGCCACCTGGGTCTGCAGTTTGCTACCAAAATGGGATATAGGGTCATCGGCATAGATGCCAGTGATGCAGGCATTGCCCTGAGTCGAGATTTAGATACCGGGGCGAGCATATTCGACTCCAGAGTAACCACTGCATCGGGCGTACTGGACACAGTCTTTGGGGCACTCGTAGCGGGCCGAGTTGCACCTGAACGTGGTTTGGATGCAATCATATTGCTCCCTGAAAGCCAGCAAGCCTTCGACTACGGTGTTGGATTGCTGCATAACCACGGCCTTTTTGTGCTCGTGTCATTTCCTATTAACGGCTTTCATATTAGCGCCCGGGACGTTGTATATAAGGACATCAAAGTTATTGGTAGTCTAGTCGCCACAACTAAAATCGGCAATGAGATGGTGCAATTTGCAGCGGATAATAATATCCGGCCAATCATTAAGCAGTATCCCTTGGTGAAGCTGAATGAGTTAGTCGCAGATTACCATAAGGGCACAGGCGGAAAGCTGGTTATTAATATGTCTCTGGATTGAAGACATTGCTTGGCGAGTCTGTAATACTATCTTAGTTGTTGTTGTTTATAGCATTCTATGTAGAAAGACAGCCTCTGATTGTTACATTAGCCTGACTTCTTCAATACTGAAATTTCATAGCCACTTATTGGAACATAATCTGACACTTCCGCTAATGAGATTTGGACTTTTGACATCCGTCTGAACGCGAAGTGCTTCCGACTAACCGACTAACTGGCTGATTGAAGCTAAGCTACAACGGTCACACACCCGGGCCGCTCCTCATTTTTCGGCCGTCACGCTTTTGGCTAGCGACGGTGGATACTCTCCGTCTTGTTTTGAAGTTTTTGACTTTCGACATATACCCCAGTAGGCAAACCAAGATCATAATGAGTAGTTGAATTCAATATCAGATCTCCAAGCTATATTAACCTACCCGACCATGTATCCCAAGCGAGTTTCATAATAACGGCATCATAAATGTAAATCATATGTATACGACTTACGTTTTCCAACTGTGAACTCGCCTTGTCGTGGGTTCTCGTTCGTTGTCAATTGTCGGAAATGTGAAATAGCGTGTTGCGGCGCCACAAAATTGAAGTCAGCGAGAGTTGGACGCCCAACTTCAAACGGGCTAAGCGAAAGAGCACAACCATTCAAGCAATTGAACTCCAAAACAAGCCAGCCATCGATTCAGAATGTATAAGGATACGGGTATTGCAAGGATGCGAACAGGCATACGATTCAACTCAAGTGAGGCACATCCAGTTGGTGGCTTCATATCTTGCTCCCCTGAGAGAACAGAATATAACAATAACTGCTTTTCGTATAGTATAAATTTGATTGTTTATTTTGGAACCGCAAGCCTGAAAGCTGCGATCCCATTAATTTGTGACGATATTTTCGGGAGAGACTATACTGATCGCCCCTAACTACTTGATGTGGAGCTTGACAGCAACAATCGCTGGTGTCGAGTGAGACTGCGACCTGCTTTCCTGGGCGCTAGCGTTTCTAAAATCACAGTCAAACTATTCACTTGCATTATACCGCTTCGTTTGGTCTGCGTTAAGGACACCAGTTATGCCATGTGTTGACGTATCTTGTCTGCCGCATAAACCGAGCGGAGTAGCGTCTGCAAAATCAAGAAAGACATACCTGCAAGCGTTGGTTAGCACTCAGAAGCGAGGTCTATTGTTTCAGGCGTGAATTCGTATACCACTGAATCGTTCACTCATGTAGAGAATGGCTGCGACATATCTACTCGTTGTCTTTGCTGAAGTGATAGGAGTCTAAACAGGACGCCCCAGAAGCTCAGTGTGATATCTTGCTCAGTGTGATATGCTGACTGCTGCTGAATACCAGCGACTAATGTTTACTGAATTACTGCTAGTTGTTGACTGTGGGATGTTTGTTAAATCAAAACTGATTTTATGTGGCTACAAATCAGGATCTGATTTGACGAACTTGGGTTCTGCAACTTCCCAAAGCGGAAGTCCTTCCGCCGCGTTCTGCGACACGTCATTTTTTGGGA
>JAKTPS010000222.1:0-18821 GCA_030556275.1 Lipomyces sp. NRRL Y-27488 | reverse complement strand
AAAGAATAGTCATTTGTAGCACAATTGTGTTTTTTAGTTGGAAAGCATCACTGTTTTACCCTCTCTCCCAAGCCAAGCATACGAGCGAGTCAATCACGCCGCGAGGCTGATTTGACTGTGCCATGGAATGGCTGGAATGGCATGGTCAGTCACATGTATACATAATAAGGTTATCTTACCTTTTTCTGTTTAGTCCCTGAACAACACTCCTGAAAATTGCAACTTCATTTCACCGGGTAGTAATTATTTGATTATGCAATTAAAAATGGGAAATATGCCTTGCGCAAAATAGACATGAACAAAGTATTTATTTGGGCTAGATAATATCTTTCTAATTGCATAGGCTGGCCATTACTCTTTGCATAACTCCAATTATCCAGCATCACACCGGTCGATATCATGAAATGGAGTGGCTTGCCATGTCGCGTAATCGAGCTTATAATACTAAGGGCGTGTTCAATATGATATTAGGTTTTAAATACTATATCATAGCATCAATACTATATTATCACAATACTATAATTTTGAATATTCCTCTGCTCTCTGATATTCTACTCAAAATAGAATAGCAAATGCTATAGTATTGGGCTGAATACTATAGTATTTTGGCAATATTCCAATTTTCAAAAATGAACGTAGTTGCGATACTATTTCAGTCAGTCCAATGCTGTAGTATCTGGCATATCATAAGTGAACACGCCAGATGTTTTCAACCTCCATTCATGTTCATGCCGGTCTAGCCAAGGAGTAAAATAGAATCTACCTTCAATAGAGCTTCTTGAAGGTTGGATGTTAGGGTTTTACAGATCGCCTAAGGTAGAGCGAGGTTTAGGGCTGTGGATTCTGATAAGAAGACTTTGATTTGTCAGTAGTTTGTCTTTCTTTTGACATCTATGTTGTAGCGAATTGGTCCTCTATATTATATTGTCAAATATTTTTTTATCTTGTGGTGTACCTTAGTGGTGCTGACACTCCTGCTAGAATACCGTATAGTTTTTAACGAAAACGGCACCAGCGTTTGCACCTATTGGACGTGGAGACTACTTACAGGCTTTATCTGATCGATATTGTCATGGCCAAAATCCTCTTTTTTCTATTTTTAATTGTCTTGCTTGTAATCGAAGCGCTAATATCATAAGGGCCTCTAATTCTCAGTTCCTTCAGAGACCCATTTCAATAGGTTCGATGGCAGGAGGTGAAGTCACCGAGCACCCAGCGTCAATCCAGAACGTAAGTCATCCGGATCTCTATGTTCATCAGGAAGATGATGTCACAGATCCTATGGGCTCACCGAGTTCAGCGGACTACGATGGGATATACTCATCCGACTCTGAATCACGCCCGCCGGTGTTCAAGTCTACATTTGTCGAAGTACTGTGCATTCTTTTGCTGACAAGCTCAACGCTCATGAGCGCTGGTTCTTCCGGTGCCCTTTCACTTGCCTTGCCAGACATCGGACGTTATTATAATATCGAAGGGTCTGCATTGTCGTGGACCATGAACTCTGGCACTTTGGTTTCCGCGGCGACAATTCTACTGTTTGCTAGACTGGCCGATATTCTCGGCCGGAAACGTGTTCTTCTTGCATCTTTTATTTGGTATGCAGCTCTGTCTCTTATTGCAGGATTCATGTCTAACGATGTCGCATTCGATGTGATTCGTGGACTGCAGGCGATGAGCAGTGCGGCTGGTCCTCCTGCCGCGGTAGCGATTATAGGAATTATTTACCCAGATGGACGTCGAAAGAACAAAGCGATGGCAACTTTTGCGGCAGGTGCTCCTCTTGGATACATTACGGGCTTGATTGTCGGTGGTATCTGTGCGCAATTCATAAACTGGCATGCAATTTTCTTTTTTTTCACTATTATGTACGGCATTGTCGCAATTTTGGTAGTCATTGTCGTTCCATCTGATGAGATTTGTATTGAAATTGCGAATCGTCTCACGCGTCAGGCTGGTGGGACAAAGTACATGCCTGTCAAACGCGACTGGAAAACGAGCATTGCACTACTCAAGGAACTTGATTACATTGGCGCCGGTCTCTCCATTGCAGGTTTTGTATTATTTTTGTTTGGCTTATCGGACTCGGGTGGTGCGCCGCAAGGGTGGAAGACTCCATATATCATTGCTACGTTTATCGTTGGAATTTTTTTGGTTGCAGCTTTTATTTCGTGGCAGGCCTACGTAACCAACCCGCTCATGCCTTTATCAATATGGAGATTCCCGGGCTTCGCATTGGTAAGTTTTGTTTGAGTATTTGTCGTATTTCTTGGGTTCTAACAGAGCTTCGAATATAGTGCATGATAACCGTGGGCGCCGGATGGATGACCTTTAGTGGGGTTTTAGCCTATTTTTCATCTCTGTATTTGCAGAATGTTATGAATTTTAGTCCCATCCTGACTACAGCTGCTATGTCCCCGCAAGCTATAGTTGGTATACTAGTAAACATATTTGCTGCATATTCCATGCACAGAATTTCTGGGAGAATTTTGATGACGGTTGCCATGATTTCTTATATGATTGCAGCTCTACTATGGGCACTGCAGCCATATGGACTTACATATTGGGCAATGATATTTCCTGCTATGTGTATTGTCGTCGTTGGTGCAGATTTATCATATAATGTTGCAAATCAATTTTCCTTGAGTTCGGTGCCGCCTCATTTAAAATCTACTGCTGCTGGCGTTTTCAATACGGTCGCGCAACTGTCGGCAGCTATTGGAATTGCGGCATCTACTGCTATAGTCACGAGCAGAATCGGCAATGACATTCAGGATCAGGCTCCGCAGATTCTGCATCGTGGGTACTCATACGGGTACTGGTTTTCGGTTGGCATATCGGGTGTAGGAGTTATTTGCTCCTTTTTTATGAAATTAGGAACTACAGGAGGAGCCGCGCACACGGAGCCGCCAAATACGCCGGAACCGAAGAAAGACGTCGAAGCATCCGCTTTGGAAGTATTCATTGGGCAAGATCGCTTACACCGAAAAGAGCAATAATTGGACTTAGAAAAGTCTTGTTTTGCTTTCCAGGCCGGGACTAGCGAAATGATTTACTAGCAAAGAAGTATCATGTGAATTCGGTTGTTCAAGTTGTGTTCGTGTGTTTTCTAATTATAAATTCCTTTCTATGCAGTTGGTTAAAATATTCCGTCGCCTATATTATTCGCTGTTTCGTAGTGTTGCACTTGACGAAGTTATTTTCCTAGGTTTGTGGGGCAGTTGAATGTGCACTTGTAAGTACTGGAGAACAACTTTGTCGATAGAGCATATCCGAAGCAATACGCACGATATGCACGAGATGTTTGTTCCTTCAACCATCACCTGTCCGTCATCTGCTTGGAAGTTCAGGAGTTCGCAAACTTGACAAACCAGTGCAGTATTCTCGTCTGACCTCGCTCGATCGGCCCAGAATATTTGATGTCATATATGATCGTCGCCTTTAATTTTCGACGGTCACCCTTCGCTCAATTTCTGCCCTCTATAGGATTCATGAACTGCACCAGATTCCCAAGCAATGCTCGAGTCTTCGAATGGGTAACTGTGCACTTCGCTTTTTTCGTGTCGCACTGTTGCCATAGAACTCCTCTCATTGTGCCAGAGACAGCAAATACTTACGAAAACAAATTCTGTGCGCCTTGTAAGAGAACCAGCCGCTAGTAAGCGGACGATACGAAATTGCAAATCATGATACTCCTCAGCTTATGGCAAATCATGATACTCCTCAGCTTATGGCAAATCTATTTTGCGATGTAATTTTGAGAGTAATAAAATCTAGAACGCAAAAATATATTTCGAGTAAATAGTACAAATTGCCTAATTTTAATGATAGGAGTCGGTTGTGTTGATGCAGACATTACCAGGCCACCCTGATAGTAAATCGGGTACATCGACCCGTCTGAATACCGTAATCTTAGCCAAATCTATCCAGTAGTGTGCCACTACATTTGGTGACATGAGGATAAGCTCGGTCGACGAGAAATTAGGGTCCGTGAAACGGTCCATAGCAGTCTGCCCTCTCGAAGCCACGATTCTTGCGCCCGGCCATTCTGGCTCAGTTGCGATACGCTTGACGTGAGATAGATCGTCCGCAATAAAAGTATATTCTCCGCGTTGTACATTTCTATCGCCTGTGAGCTTAATTGCCTGAATACTCCTCTCCGTATGCTGGTGGAAAAGAACAAATTCTCCGCCGTGAGAACGGTAATCACCAACCCATACGCCTCTGTACGGGTGTAAAGGATCAGGTCTGTACAGATCTTCTCGCAGCCTTGCAACAATTTCCACAAGCGACGTATTCAAATAATCGTCTGGCCCAGACGGCAGTCTCTGACGTGGCACATCACACCTTCTAATTTGAAAAAAAGACTGGCTCATACAATCCGGCGGAATAAACGGGAGTGATCCTGTCAGGGTTGCGTCATCTATACGTATTCGATCATCGGCAGGAATGATCTCGGTCGGCCACAGAGGTCGTTTCGGGCCAACTGAACTAACGTGCCAGTCATCGGTCGAGGACTTAGCGACACGTAAAAAAACATTTGACCCTGATTGGCGCATGAGCCTAGAATCCTGGCTCAAAAGGTAAAGACACTTCCCGGGCGGTACTCTGCTGTGATATCTTTTGATAGATCGCAAGACAGGCGACGAAGAACGGTATAGGTTCGGCTCCAGATCGAGAACTGTAACAGCAGGGTTTTCTGACCATTCAACAGATGTAGACTGGAGGCTCCGCGAATAGAAACAGGATAGGTCGTATATTTCAATATCTCCAGACTGTGCATTATAGCTAGACACATATAGCGTACCGTTATATTCACGGTTGCCATGCCATATTCCCGGTGCTAACCACATAAACATGCGCATAGATTTGAACATTTCACAAAACGACTTATACGGCGCTGGAGACAGTGCCACTGGTAGCACGTGTCCTGGACGTGACGGATATACAAGCGGTTCACAGATAGCACGCCATATCTCGTCGCTATCCGAAACAACAACACGCAGCATATGACAGGTGGCGGCCAGGCTAAGAAGAGATTCGCCGTCGAGATATGAGAACAAGACAATTTTAATCTCAGTGGGAAGTATGAGCAATGCGCTACTACTGTGGCATTCGTGTTCTTGTCGGCCTGTCGGCGCATCGATCTCGGTCACTGCGAGTAGCTGCATCGCATTGGCAATATACAAACCGAGATGCTCAAGTAATTAAGAATACAAAACTTAGTTAACTGTCAAGAATCAACAAACCCCACACCCTACCCCAGTCGATGTCGTCATGAGGGCATCTCGTCCTTCTTACAAGGCGGCAATATAGACAGCATGGCATGTAGTTACCCAGCCCATTTAAATCGTTTTGGTAACTTTACGGGCGATAGCCCTAAATCAATATCGAACTCCACATCGTCGCCATCTTCGCTGCCGTCTCTACCTCGCTTTAATGAAGCACTGTGCGGCGGTGGTAACAATTCTGTTGATTCCGTGAAGTTTAATTTCACTGGTGACAGACCGTCCTGTAGAGGAGAACTACTATCGTGGCTGCCGTTAGTGGAAATCTTAGCTGGCTTTTCGGTTGCGGATATCGGCGTTACAGTCGGAACAGGTAAGTAGACAGACGAAATTTTTGAGAGAGGCGTAAGTTTGGATGAGGTCTTTGACCCAGGCGTAGGTAATAGTGATGGCCTGACGGGACTGGGAGAACTAAAAATTGCAAGAGCTTTCCGAGGGAGTGGCATGCCAGTATTATCTCCTGCCGGGGTCTTATTAGGAATGCAACTATCAAGCTGTGTCGAGACCTCATTTTGGCTCCGTGTATAACTCTTTTCTAGGCCGCAGAGTGACTCATTGAGGTTTGTTGACTTGCTTCCACCATGTGTCGTATCTTTGTCGCGATCTTCCAGTTGCTTGTTCGTGATCTCCGCTAACATGCGCCATGGATACTCAACAGTTCCTTTTGTTGGAGTTCTTGTTACACTCACTGTCGGCGTTAATGCAGAATCAGCAGTTGTCGGGGCTGCAAAAATTGTGGTCATCTCAGAATGTTCGGATACGGTAGATGCCTGCGTAACAGGCTTCGTGGCTGGGGCATTGGGATGCACAATTCTTGTCTTTGGAAGTTTAAGAACTCGAGGGCGCAATGATGGTACGTTAGACAATGCAGGAATCCTCGACGTCTTGAATGGAGGCTTCTCAGGTGCCACTTGCGATTCTGCTCTCACAGCCACTGAAGAAGCAGCGCCAGCAGCTTTATCGTAGCCGTTGTTGCTGTCAGTAATTTCCTCGGGCTTTTCTTCCTCGCTGGGATTTATAGACAGTGTGACGGGCGGATCCGCCGAAGTAGTTGTGGATTCCACGCCGATTTTCTCATTCAGATTCGTATCATCAATTAATGGTCGAATCTCTGATTGTCCATTAATGCACTGATTCCACTCGTCCCGTGTCTGAATCACGTCCCTCCAATTTTTCGTTATCGACTCAAGCTGTCTCTTCAGTCTCACTATTTCTCTATCTCGATGTGTCACTTCCTCTACTGAAACGTATTTCGGTTCATGTAATAACTCGCGCAGCACTTCAAGACTATTATTCAACTCAATTGAGAGCTCTTGGAAAGTCGCTGGGGTATATTCCAGAACTTTATCAAACTCATGCTCGTTGTCAATTGCCTTCTCACCTGTAAATAGATTTAACGTAAGAGCGGTCTCTCGTATTAAGGCTACAAGGCGTGCGTTCTCGTCAGTTAAGTCTTGCAGTATGTCAGGTATCATGGTCGCTGCTTCCTCGTGAAATAAATCAAAAGAATCCACTGCTTCGCTTCGTCGATCGACAGCATTACTGCTTGTACTGCTTGCACCCCATCTAGAATTTGCAAATTTACCCGACATGACAGATACTGCCTTCGTTCTGCGGAGGTCGAATCCGGCTTTCTCTTTCATCCGGGCAATCTGCTGGTCCCTCTTCCTTCGTTCATTCTAGACAAATCACATCAGATATTATTGATTTCGAAGTCATGAAAGCAGACAAGATACATACTGCATCTTGGGCACGAATTTGTAGGAGCGTAATTTTCTGCCGTGCTATATCGTCCTGCAGTCCTCGATTTTGTGCCTCTATTGACTTGACATTGTTGTTCAGCGAGCTAAATGAAAGCCAGGCTCGTTAGCCGTTTCATCCTAAAGCCGAGCCTGCTGTGTATTGGTATAACTCACTCTCGCTGCACTGAGGCAGCACTTATTTGCCGCTCTAACATGTCCAACTTCGCTTCCAATTGGCTCTTAGATAAGAATGTCAGCAAATGCAGACTTAATAGGGAAGCTAGACTTGGTAGGACCCACAATAGTCTTTTTTAAACGGGCTTCGGAACCTTTCTGTTCTCTTATTGCGTTCACCAAGTTTTCTTTCTGGTCGGCATCTTTCTGTGAACAAAAAAATCAAACGCGTCAAAAGATTGTCCAGTCATTTGGCCAATATCACTTAGATCAAACAGACGTCTCTTTTTTGAACAATATCGTAAATAAAATTGATGACTTTCCGTGCATCTGATCCCTCATGGAAATTAAGACGGTTCGTTTCATCCAACAGACCCTTGGAGACAAGTGCGGAATTTAGACGCCGTGATGCACTGACGAGGTCAGTTTCGGCGTCCATTTTTTTTTTTGACTGACCAGGAAAAAAGGATAACCGAATGTTGGAAGTCGTGAACAGAGACGTGCGCGTTGCTGGAATGAGACGCGAAGGTTCGTTAGATATTGCCAGGGCAACAGTCTCCAATTAAGCTCCACAATTTTAAAGTTTGCTCATCGGAAAAATTCGTCGTGGTTTTTGATTTCCATCGTGCAGCAAATTCTGGCAAGATAATTCGCAATCGGAATCCCTTAAAGAGAAATCTGAACAAAACATGCCTGCGAAAAAATCAACCGGCTTTTTCAATACCGGAGTTATCGGCTTTCTTCGTCAGGAGGAGACATGGCCGATTGTCAAAAACTTGTTTTTCTACGGTGTACGTCACTCTCTGCGTCAATTGTCGTTGTTTTCTGTCATAACTTACCATCGAATGTTTGTCTATTAGGCTGGCGTCACCCTACTCCGTTTGGTTGACACAAACAAGATCTTGGCCTAATTTCGACCGACTTCGGGGACTTCAAATTGGCATGGACTTCTCAATCTAATAGGACGTATTGATCGAATTTTGCGTCTTGAAGACGCCTGTACATAGTGCTCCCATTTTTATTATAATGTATTTGTCATATGTACATTTTGGAATCTAAACTGGCAATGCAACTTCGGATGGAACACCATTTATTCGCTGTCGCTTTCTTCCTCAGCCGTTGCAAGCCATTCTACCCACTTCTGCACAAGCTCGCTGACCTTAATCATATCGGCGTTTTCCTTGCGTTGCGGCTCTTTATACCACCATCGAAATATGCTCTCTTCGTCGAGAATATCCCGGTCATACAAGCAGTTGATCGCATGCAAAAGGATTGCTGACCCTTGTAATCTTCGAGTACAATCCCGTTGAATAAGCACCAGCAGGTCAACCTGATCCGCGGCATCAAAAACTTGTCGCTTAAATAGGTCACTCCATCTTCCCAAAACCGACTCAACCGCTTGTTTCGACTTCATGGCGTTGCTGTTGATTAGATTTGACATGCGACCAACAAGCGCCGTTATGGTAGCTGCTCGAACCTCATGGAACGGAGCGTTTTTCGCCATACGGAGAGTACTGAGCTCCAACGCCGCAATGTCCGTATCGTGATTTTCAGCAATAGCTCTCTCGATACTTGATTGGGCCTCGCGTAGAAATGTCTCGTCTTCAGAATCTTCAGAAGCTGCGGTATTGTTACTTGCTGTGCTGAACCGACGCCGTTTCTGCTTCTTTTGAGCCACACCGGCAGTCACGTCGCTGGTGAACGATGCGTCCGAGACATTCAGAGACGCCATGTTGTAAACCAGGCCCGAAGAATTCACGATTTCTTCAAAATCGTCATCTTCATCTGCCTCGGATTCATCTTCGTATACAAATCCGTCGCCGTCTAGGCCAACTGCGTCAAGATCATTCCTCCTATCGTCTTCGGCCGTCTTGGTGAGACGACTGTTACCAGGCACTGATATGCCCTTTCCGACTCTCACATTATACGATACCACAGCACCAGGTGAAATTTGGCAACCCTCGCCAATAAACGCGCCATTGCCAATGATTGCACTTTGGATTACCGCATTATCTTCAACGACAACATCGTCCCAGATATATGCACCAGTAATTGTCACATTTTTACCAATCTTGCAGCGTCTGCCTATTACACTCTCGGTAATGGAAGTACCGTCATCGACCACAGTCCGTGCTCCGATCACAGAGCATCGTTGAATCCTGCACGTGCGTGCCAGAACAACGTCCTCCTCCTTGTAGATATGACCGCGCTGATATTGAAATGTCTGGTCTTGAAGTAGGTTGCTGTCTGGAACAATTGGGTATGTATAGCGAGAGATGACGTCTTTGCTCACAGCATCGTACGTCTGCAGGCTTCGCACACGAGCAGCATAATGGTCCGTCACAACATGCGCAAATATAGTCTTCCCCAGTAAATCGGAAGTTAGAATACCGTGAACAAAGTCTTTGCGGATATGATTGTAATCAAAGTTTTCTGTAAACAGGGCCGGCACATCGGGCGAGCAAATGTCTATATGACAATCAATAAAATCATTCCGAATGGCCAGATCAGTGTGTTTTCCAAAAATCTCTGGCTCAAGAGAAATGTACTTCATATGCTTCCGTGTTTTAATCTCTTCGTAGTGAACACACTGATTTGTCTTTTCATCTAGCACGAAAATTGCAGACTCAGCGCGAGCTCTGAAGGATTGCGTCAGCTCTGCGAAAGAAAGTAAAATATCTGGAGCAGGCATACCTTGTCCTATGTAACGGGCTAGCTTCGCGCAAAACCATGGTCATGATTGCATTCTTGTCCTTCGCCCGTCGTTGCCGATGTTCCGCAAGAACCTTGTCAAAGGGTACGTTACAGACGATGTCTCCGCTTACGAGCAAGAAGTCTGACGTAATCAAACCTTTCGCGTCAAGATCTCGCATAGCATCACCGACCGATACTGACTCTGGACTCAAAACAGTTTCAACGGTGAATGGAGAAGATGGATTGCTCCAGCGGGAATTTCTACATAGTGCGAGGTCAGCAAGCAGGCAAATCTAGACTGACTGTCCAAGGCACACCCACGCAATATACTCCTGTATCTGATCAGCGTGAGAGCAGGATACAACGATGACTTCGCTCACGCCGGCGAGAGCCAGAAACTCGAACGTGTATTCAATTAGCGGCGTGTTGCAAAGTGATAACAGACACTAAAAAGATGTGAGCGATGGCAAAGAAATGACCTTAAAACCCCATAGTAAGCACATACTCTTGGCTTTTCAAGTGTCAATGGACGAAATCGTGTCTGATATGAGTCACTGAGAACGATGGCTTGCAGTCTCTAAGAAGAGTTAGTTAGCTTGATTCAATTAAGACAAAGCGAAGTGAAGAATACTCACGTCGTCTTGTCGCGAATCACTTTCGGGAGTGGCAGCACTCGCGCTGGGCACCTGGCGCTTAGCCGATTGCTGTCCACCTTTCTTTGGACCCATTCCTGGCGACCTGTATGTCTGCAGTGTATCGAGTTGATCGAGGAAAGCAATTGAGGTTCAGCGGAAATGTTTTTTGTCCCAAATTATCACGTGACTATATTGAAACTCAATTCTACTCAGGCCATACCCCTATTATTCTGCCTTTGGATTCCTACTGTCATCTGTTCCCTCTTCTTGTGCTCAAACTATCCCCCATATAAACAGGAACGTATTTTGATAGAGTTTGTCACGATGTTCATTTTGATTGAGTGAATGAGTTGTGATTCTGGACTTGTAATTTTCTTTCTGGCCAGTTTGGCATGATTGATTGACCAACTTTTTCCCATTTGGATATCCTCATCAGAGCTCCGCAATGGCTTGCTCGGAAACTGGATCACGCCTAGCAGCGTAGTAACCTGCGATAGCAGCCAAGAAATGAATTTTCATGCCTATTAACAGTACGCCCTTGCCGTGTTAGGTTCTTTGATGAACCGAGCTGAGTTTGAGTAATGAATGCCAGAATTGAGTTACAGCCCGTGCCGGCATCTATATAAACACGCAATCTGCTAAATAATTTGTTCGTCCTAAGCCAACGGCAGTCCGACGTTTATGAAAAATTCCAGAAGCTGCCTATATTACTTTATTTCTTGCCCTGGTCGGCCTAATATTTGCAAAACGAGAGAGAAATGTCCATAATCATGGCTGCGGATAACACTACGATCTTTGTGAATTTGGCTTGGCAACTAGGGCAATCGTTTGCAACCTGCAATCTCTCACCGCTATTTATTCCCATCGTGTGGATTATCGGTCTGCTGCCACATACATTCTCGCTGCTTCTGATCTGCTACTATGGAGCTCCGTTTAGTAACGTCTTGCCGCGCTTGAATTTCGATAGTACCTAATCTTATGGTGTATGTTGTGACCGTTGGTAATCGTACTAATTTCTTTTTTTTCACTATGACGTGATAGATCTGGACGTGAAAGGTGTGCCGATAAAAATACAAGGGTGGCAATGAGAGCTTAGGGAGCGCACAGGAACGGTCACGAATGCTTTCCATTATTCGTTGGAGCAACAGTAAGTCACTCTCAGGGCTTACGGTTCGGGAAGAGAGAGCTGACGACAAATCATGTTCTGTTCAACAGCTTGTGATGAATATTTCGCATATATCTTATTACAAGCAGAACATATATGCGTTTTCATACGCAGCGCTTCGGATTCTGTTCAATACCCTATACATATTCGTCTCCTCAGAAAGGTAGATATCCCTTACTATACCTACTGCACCATTGTATTCTGTTGTAACGCTTGACCTTGCGATGCTATCTGAAGTAAACTTTACTGAATAAAACTGAGATAGAATCAGCCTCGTTCGGTCATTTGTCTGGAATATGTGTAATATTCTAACGTTTGCTATGGTTATCGAAGGAGTCCTTTCGCAGGCGTGTATTCGAGATTAACGCGCAATTGCAGGCAGTACCCGGCATCTATGATTGCTTGGACGTTGAACTGAAGTTGACGCGTATTAATATGAGCGGCAAAGAGAGAGTTTAGAGCGTCTGTTGTACGGCTGATGCCCAGCAATAGTCTCCTCATGCGACTTGTACACTGCCACTGCTATGCCAACGATGATTACCTGGCTTTAGCAAGTCTGTGATTAATAGTATTATTAACACGATTTTCTAAATCAATGAATTAAAATTATCATGCTTAAATTAAATACAGGACTACTCAAATTGGGGCATTTCCTAGACTCTCTCTTTCATTTTCTTATCAATTGAAATTGGTTTTGTCTAAAGGTGATATTCGCGTGTCTGGTGGCGCTGTTATGTATAACGTTACACGGAGCTGACTGCAGGCTATGATTTTCCAGTTTCTCCTCAGTGTACTCAAAATTCTGCCGTTCTCATGAACATTCAAAAAAATTACAGACTCCGAGAAGCCGCGTCCGCTGGAGCATCCGACACAAGACCGAAAGATATTGAGATTGAAATTGGTGACGCATTCAACAATTGCGCAAGAGGTGATCCTTCAAAAATTTCATGATCTCATCGGACTGTCGTCATCCCCGCAATGGCAAGTTACAACTTTTTGCATTACCGCAATACTGAGATTCAAATCCCCATAAAACATACCCGTGCATGCAATGAGTGACCCGGTGCAAACCATAATAGAGGACCATCTGACAAGTTTCAAGGTGTTGTATGTATATTTTCTTCAAATTAGGCTAATAATCTATACTATAGCCAGTTCAAACAAAAATTTACCATTTATACACCAAGCCGATCACCTAGCCGATCACCACACTGATCACCAAACCGACCACCAAACCGAACACAATAAGTAATAAACTACATAACAACACAATCCCGATCTGGCTTCGCAATGGGAACTCCCATCTCCTCAAATGTTTTGGGGCCAGTCTTTTTTGGAGGAAGAGGTAGTTTGGGCGCATCGAATTCACCACTTGCATCCGACGTGGACGGTATAGACGACGTAATTGAGAATGTATCTGACAGTCTGTCAGAAATGACCGATGCCGTGGCCGAGGAAGAGACAGACGAAGAAAAAGAATCTTTGCGAGAAGACTGTTCCTGCAATTGCTGTTTCGCCGGCGACGAAACTCTGCGTGGCCCCACTGGTGGGGCAGTCAATCGCGGATTAGGCGATGATGACGGTCGTGCTTCGGATTTCGATATAGGCTGCTCGGGTGGTGATAACGTAGGCAATGGCGCTCCGGACTGGCTACGTATTTCGTTATCAAACCTCTTGTGTGGAGACGGTTGCCGTTGCCGATATCTAGGGTCTTGAACTGGTCTTATCGTCGCCTCCGCGTTCAATGGTGTGCCTGCTGTTGGAAGATGCCCGGTTAGAGGCTTCTGTTTGTATGGACGATTGGGCACGGTCATTTGCTCTTGCTGTTGCTGTTGCTGGACGTATGCGTATGACAAGTTTGCTGGTGCCCTTGCCGTAATGTCAACTGGTTCCGCAGCCAGATTATTAGGCATATAGGCCAAACTCTCGCGTCCGGCTTGGGTTGTTGAATAAGAACCCGCCACTCCCGCGTTAGAGGAACGGAACAAATTTTCCGTCTTTGGGACAGCTGACATCCGTCGCGCTTCATCGTGGACACCAGAAACAGGAACATCAACAGGGTTGTTTGCACCCTTGGCTACTGGGGTCATTACCGGAGGGTCGCGGGTTTTTCGCCTGATAGTCATCTGACGCTGAATTTCTCGATGTCCATTCATAATCTGTTCATGATCTGTTTGCGAGAATCCGTGCGTGCTAGAATTTAATCTCTCGATAGCGTCCGGGTTATTTGCCGCAGCAGCCTAATATGACCATGCGTTAAATACTGCAAGCCCAAAGCTACATGTACAAACTGTCGTCAAAATACTACCTTCAGATACCATTTCCGGGCTTCTTCGCGATTCTGTTGAACGTAAATACCAACTTCATGGAAGTAGCCAACTGCAAAAAAAGCTCGAGAGTTTCCCATATCCGCTGCCGCTTTTGCATATTCGTATGCTCTCTGCTCATTCTTATCCAAAATACTTTCATCGCCGGTAAGAAACCAAGAGCTCAATCCCATGTAAGCGTCAGAATTGCGCACACGGCTTGCCAGTGCGTAGTAATGAAGCGAAATTGCAGCGTCGTAGTCGCATCCAAGAGTACCCTTCTGCCACGCCACGCCCATGCGAACTTGCGCGGCCTGAGGATAGGAACAAAATCAGCCACAAAGTACAAAAAACGCGCATCGAGCTAATAAAATATTAACTACATACCGAATACCCTAGACTCGCGGCGTGTTCGATATACATTCGTCCTTGATCGATATCTATCTGGTACGACGACAAGATTGTAGACCAGTCGGGCAGTTCGCCGGCAAGCAGCTGTCCATACACGAAGGCAGGCCCGGGCACATCTTCATCGGCATTATCGGCTCCAATTTGAAGATATCTACAGCCAGCTTCAGGATCGACTTGCTGAAGATCAAATCCTTGTAGATATATTAATCCCAAAGCCTTAATGGAAACGCAAATATCATTAGCCAACAAACAAAGACATGAAAATCAGCGTGACTTACGTAACAGCACCCGGAATCATTGACTGCTGCTCCCCTCCTAAATGACTGAACTGCCTCTTCATATTTGCCTTGAGTCTCCAGCTATAGTAAAAAAGTCAGTCAATCAGACGATAAAAGAAAATGCACTGAAGATTCAACTTGCAATTAAGCCGATGCGATATCTTGCGCGCGCATAGCCTGCTTTTGCCGCCATCCTGTAGTATTTGAATGCGCGTGTGGAGTTCTTCTCAATACCCATCTGACCCTTCTCCGACCAGATGCCAACATAGTACAACAGTTTCGGAATATCCAACTTTGTAAAGTCTGTAACCATATTTTCTGCGTTGTGAAGTAACACAAGGTCATTTTTCGTAAACAAGTGAGCGGAGGATTGCTGTAGTCGTATAACTTCAAGAGCCCAGTCCAGCTGTCTCTCAGCATTACCTGAAACGAGGACCCTGTTCAATTGATCGCGCAGCCTTCTGATTTGCATAGGATAGGACGGAGGCAGCGACGGCGGCGGACTTCCGACATGCGGAAAGCCTTCCTCTGGGATGAATACATCACTAGAAATATGTGACGGGCTCGGCGTGCGTCGAGGACTAGGACTTCGGGAAGCTGTCGGCGACAGAGAGCCAGTATTCCATAGTAAGTGAGATTGCCGGATAGGACTTGAATTCCGCCGAAACGGAGGCAGCGCCATGCCGTCTGCATTGATATAGTCGCTACTATGATCAAACTGCAGGACTGGTGGCGAGGGCAAACTAAATTTCGAATTCACGCTAGATACCGGCGATGGGCTTCCGGCCGGCTCCACGGCTCGGATGGACATCGGGGATGCACCGATTGCGACCGCTGCTAGGTCTGACGATGCACCTCCCGTGTCAACCTGCGCCATATTGCTCTCGGGGATGAGTCCAGTCTCATACTCACTGTATGAGATGCGAGGGGCATCCATATAAGGTATCGGCGAAGGACCAGATGCCTCAATCGAAAAATTCTCCCTGTGTGGCTGGTAATTTATATCAAGCAATGGATGAGTGTTGGGAGAACTGTGACATGTCTGCTGTATGCCGACTTGAGCGGACGGCGTCGAATCAAATCCAATGGGTTGTGAGTTGCTAGCACCACTATCTGTCACTGCATCATTGGAACTAAGAGTAAGGCCGTGAAGCTCAGCGATCGGTGGCTCGGCCACGTAGTTCATCGCGGGTGGCGTATTGTAGCTGTTCAGGCTTCTATATGATGTCAGGACAGGGACAGGTGTGAACATGACCCGGCAAATGATAGACTTATCATACCTTTGTGCAGTTGGAGCCTTGATTTCATAATTTGCGGTAGAAATTTGAGACGACGCTAAGACAGAGGTCAACACAGGTATAGACAAACGACAGAGACTACAAGCCAGCCATGGCGAAACTCACGAATTGAGTATCCGGATTGATCTGAACTGGGAGGTTGTCCGTGATAATTCGTATCCCCATTCCAGTCAACCGTCGGTTCTGAATACATCGTATTTAGCTATTCAGCAGTACGGCAGTACGGCTTGCCTCAAAAGACGTGGTTCGTCGTATTTCCAAATCTGCCTTTCGTTCGGCGTCGACTTTATATGGAGTGAACAGAGAATGATTTGCTCGTGGAGCACTCCAAGACGCATAAAACCCTTCCACCAAAGGAAAGCCTTTATCCAGAAGATTTCCAATAGCAGTCAGCACCAAAAAATATAGTCAGTGCTGGAAAATAGCAATCTCGCCTCAATTGGATATAGACGAAAGCCGCCTAAATGGCTAGAGACGCGTTGAGAAAACAAGATCGCGAACTGTTTACATGCAGCGGCCGGGCCCCAGCCTCAGGCGGCTGGGGTCGGGTAGGGCTGTGCAGGCGAGGTGTGCATCGTCTTGTTAAGTTCTCATTGACTTTCTGCAAAATGAAAGTCTATACCGCCTGCGGTTCACTTTTGCAGCACTGAACTGCGCAGCGAGGAGGAAAGAAAGGTGGAGCTACTTACGCCGGACACTTGTCGCAAAATAGGTATATTTCGCTATATTTTGCTCATTTTTGCGTGTATTCATTGTGTTACATCTGTAGGTGGGCGTGCCCCCTTTTTTATCATCTTGCCAGTTTTCCTAGCCTTAGACCTAACTTTTCCTCATGACCCCCCTCATTGGTTGGCCGGGCCGTGCCCTAATTCGTGACTGTGACTGGCGGTGCAGGATCCTCGAGTTACCCTCCTTCAATCCTGTTACCCTGTCCTTTCAATCTGACACATGGTCTCACTGAAACTTTAAAACCCTCCGATTATGACATCACTAGCTCCGCATGGCAGCCTCGCTCTGACTCTGTTACACCCCAGTCAACATCCAATTTTCAGAATTTCTACAACAACATACATGTGTCTACTGCAAGAATACAAAATATAATATGTCTGACATTTCTCAGGACCAGTCTAGTTTAACTCTGGGGCAACTCGCCGAGCAAGACAAGCGGCGGGTCGAGCAAGAGGTATTGCAGCAAGTCCAGCAAGACATCAAACAAGAGATCCGACAACAGATCCGACAACAGGTCCAACAACAGGTCCAGCAACAGGTCCAGCAACAGGTCCAACAACAGGTCCAACAACAGGTCCAACAACAGGTCCAACAACAGGTCCAACAACAGGTCCAACAACAGGTCCAACAACAGGTCCAACAACAGGTCCAACAGCAGGTCCAACAACAGATCCAACAACAGATCCAACAACAGGTCCAACACCGGCAACTCTTGCTTGAGATCCGGGCCGAGCAACTCGTCCGCAAAATCGAGGAACGACAGTCTACATTTGAGGTTTACCTGCTTAATTACCACAATAAGACATTCAATTCCGCTGAGATCAAGAACATTCCGGAATTTGAAAATGAATTAAGTGCCGAAAATGTCGAGAAATTGCTATGCCCCAACGTGATTAAATCGTGGGACGATTTTGATCCGCGACAGCGACATACCTATGACATTATCAAAACTAGTTTTGGAGCTGGTCACCTGCTACCATCGGAGGATATGATTGCAGATGACATCTGGACAGTGAAAACCCTCACTTTTCCGCGAGATCTTCTAGAATTTATTAAGACCGTTTGGAAAAGGCCTGTTGACTTGATTTTCCATGCGCTCTCGAAGCGTCCAGAAATAATTCAGGGATGCTCGGTTCCTAATCAAGTTTTATTTCTCCCTGCACCATATGGTGGAGACTCGGCGCTCTGGGACAGTGAATTTATTCAGAAGCCGGATGAATGGTGCTGCATTAACAGTCTGAACCACGAAAATAAGATTCTTTTTCCGGTTGTGTATAAAGCGGCAAGCACGCTGCCATACAATGGAGTGCGCCATGCGCTAGCGCAAAAGGATATATTCAGCCCGCGAATCCAGACAATATCACAAGACATTAGCACCGACGATGAACGAATCAGCGAAATGCTTGAACGGGGATTTGTGGAAATTTATGATTCCATGATTCGATCGTGCTCTCGTTATGGATTACTAACCACTGGCGAGTTCTTTCTTTTTTTTTATGTTGATGCTGAGAATCCAAATATACTGTCTTATTCACTTTATGATCCGAAGATAATTACAAGCATCACGGAGAATCCCGATCCTTTCTACACTGCTGTAGGGCAGCTGGTTTCGTTCACCTTGATGGCTCTACAAGCGGTTCCTCTACCGGAGAACATAGCATTCGGGATTTGGACTTTGGGGCAGCACCAGGCAAATACTGGCTATATTGATACAAGCTCGGATACCACTGTTGGTAGCACACCAGAGGGTGATCCAGTCATGCAATCGACAATAGCGGGGCATGCGAATGAATCTGTGGATGACCTCAGCGCATCATCTGATATAGGACAGGCTAGATATTGCACACAGGCTTGCCTGCTGGGGCTCAAACGCGGACTGGCACTGGACGAAAGTTGCCCAAACGTATCGCAACATCGCACAACAGCCGGTGATTCACAGCACGCAATCGGCATTCCGGAGTTTTTGCAGCTGATCAAAGCTCAGCTGGCTAGCGGTGGTAACCGCCGATGTAAATCTCTAGCAAGCGCTGGACTGATTGGATCACTGGGCGCTCTGTATAAGCTGAAACTTGCTCGGTATGGCTATACCATCGTCGGCAAA